>BPTQ01000008.1:12212033-12471170 GCA_019973895.1 Chrysanthemum seticuspe | reverse complement strand
TGTTATGAGTGTTGTCATGTTGACTACACCGACACTCACCATACACAACATCAGTATTAACAATAGTCCTTGGACGAGTATCTGTTCGCACAAAGGGTTAACTGTTAGTCTTGACCTCACACTTGGTGGTGTCATGAGTGTTGTCATGTTGACTCAGCCACATCAGTTGTACTGTTGTGAGTATTGTGGAGGTCCTCACTCTAGCTCGGATTGTCAAACAGGGAACCCAATTCCTTGTAACAATTACGAATCTTCGTATAATGACCAAACTCCACAGTACCAAATGATTCAAGCGACTCCTCTTGAAACTACGACAGACCTTCTACTGAAGACTCTGGAGTTATTAAAAGAACTTAAGGAGGAGTCGGCTATGTCATCCCATAATCCAAATGAAAAATCAATGGAAGTTTTGTTAGCCGAAGAGCGAGCTGCTAAATTAGATTCCCAGATTGCGTTTGAAAAATCTGTTAGGGAATCAATTGCAATAGAAAAAGCGGCCAAATCTAGCTCTCGATTCCGTTTCATTCCTGATGACGATGATGATGAAGATATACTTGATATCCTACAATTTTATAACAGTTCATCAAGTTCATCAGTTGAGACTCCTTCCATGATCCATCAGGGAGAAAAGACTATGATGGAATTACTAGCAGAAGAACAAATGTTAAGTATTAAACATATGTATGCTAGTCCATCTAATCTCCCTCAGTCTGTTGTTATCACACCTGATATTCCCACTCACTCTCTAAACATGGGGGATGAGCTTCTTAGCACTATTCCAGAAATGGAATCGTCTAGTGTTGAGGACCTTATCCCAATCCCGAGAGAGTCACAGGGCATTTCTGATCATCTGTGTGATATCCCTTTCCCTCTTGAGTGTTCTCAAGATCATTTTGAATCTTTCTCTGATCTTAGCGACGATTGTGCTTCCTATGGAGACATCGAGTACGTTGAGGCATCACTTCCACAATCTGATGCTGATCCCCTTCTTGAGGAGTTCTCCGGTGAACTCACTCACATCAATCCACTCTTTGATCTCGAAGCCGATCTGGGAGAGACTGAAAGTCTCATTGATAATGATCGTTCTCTCACTTCTTACCCTAACAGTCCAAATGAGAATGTTAATCACTTTGTTCCTGAAGCATTCAAAACAACTCTCACTAATCCTCTATTTGAATTCAGCTCTGAATTCACTTCAATTTCTGAGAATCCACTCTTTGACACTCAGATTGAGGATAGTGATGAGCCCACAATGGAACAAGAGTTCACAAATTCACATTATGTGATTGATTCTCTTCATGAGGAGTTCTCCGGTGAACTCTCTCATATCATATCTCCGCTGGAGTATGATTGCTTGGATGGCAAAGATCATGATCGGGGGGAGAGAATCTCAATTTGCATAGTTATGACAAATCTTCCTACCCTCCCCACCGAGATGCCTTCCAAACCAAAGAGCTCAACCAATAAAATCCAAATAAGTGCAACTGCACTTAATCCCGAGGAAGAAGATTTAGTCATGATTGTTATCATGATCTTCCTTCTTTTCTTCACCTACTCGGTGACTTCCTCTCTTCTTCACTCCTTCGGGAATGAAGACACTATCTTTGACCCCGGCATTTTCACTTACCATTTTTGAGCCGGTTCTATGTATATCTCATCGGTGTGGAACTTTCGCATGCTTCAAATGTTTGTCCAAACATCTTGAATGAAAGTCCGATGGAGATTGTTTCTTCCACTTTGCTTCCCCATGAACCAATGAATTCGGGGTCGAGTCAAGCTAGCGACTCGGAAATCAAAAACAGTAGCACACACTATATGGGTTTTCACCCATATTTCTGTCTTCTTACCCCCTTTCTACCACCTAAGTGTGGGGGTGATACCCCACATGTTAAAAAAAAAAGAAAAAAAAAAAAAAAAAAAAAAAATATATATACCTTTCTAAATAATGGCCGTAGTATTTCCCTTTTATGTTCTTTGTTTCGGCATAACCGCCGGTACTTTGAATATTGAGGGCAATATTCATTTCTAAGTGTGGGGGGGAATTCTCACGAATTTCATATGTATTATCTACCCAATTCCCCCGTTTTTGGCCAAAAATTTTTTTTTGGAGTAAGTGTTTTACACTTTCTCATTTGGTTATCAATCCGCCTTGTCTAATAAACAAAAGGATTGGCTAATCCAGGAGCAAACGGCTCTTGGTAAAGATATTTCAAATCCGTTTATATGGCTTGCAATTTGCCCAAAATTGTATGGTTCTCAACTCACCATATCCTAAAAAGTGAAGAGTTGGCTAGCCCGCAAGGTTATGGCTTGTGGTAAAGGCAGTGGAAAAACCATAATTGGTAATCAGCTCACCAAAGATAATATTTATAATTTATCTAAGAGTTGGCTAGTCCAGAAGGGTATGGCTTCTGGTAAAGACAAAATCAAATCCGTTGAAAGCTGGTGGTTTGCTCGAAATCACATGGTTATCGGTGTACCATGGTTCTTACTTGAACTGAAACATTTGGCTACTCCAGAAGTAATGGCTTTTGGTAAAGAGTTTAAAATCCATTATGTTTTCTCAAATCATTGCTAGGGACTAGCAATATCTTAGTGTGGGGGATTGATGAGTGTCTAAATACTCATCATTTTTGTACAATATAAACTGCAAAATCATCTGAAAACACTCAGAAACACATCAAAATGATCAAAATATCACAAATCAGTGTTTTATGTGTTTTAAATGCAAAAATATCAAAATCAGATGAAAAACATATCAAATTTGCAAAAATTGCAGTTTTAGTCCCCCAAGTTTCTAAAATTGTCAAAAATAGTCCCTGAATCAAAATTTCAAAAGAAAAGTCATCAAAGGTCCTTTTTAAATCATAAGTTATCAAATTTAGTCCTTTGGTGAAAAATATAAAAAGTTTTGAGAAAATTACAAATTGGTCCTTCAAGTTTAAGAATTGGCAGAATTGGCCCCCGGAAAATTGGAAAATGGCAAAGTTAGTCCTTATACTTTTGAAGGTTGTCACTTGTGGTCCTTTGGAATAAGTTTGATGAATTGGCAGTTAAGGTCCTTGAAGTTTCAGAATTTACATCACTAGTCCTTGTTATGTTAAACCCTATCACAACCATTTTGGACCCTTACCAATTCTGGACCCCCTGTTTTGACCCCCCCCCCTATTACTAATATCCCTGCCCAGTCAAACCAAACAAGTCAAACACCCACTTGGCGCCCTTTTGCTCCTCCCTCCCAACTGCTTCCCTGAAATTCCTCCATCTCCATCCCCCCAGCTCACCCTTTTCCTCCCTTGTCCCCCCACCTCAACACAAATCCAAGAATCATTTAATGATCCTTCAACCCCCTCACTCAACCCTCCACCTGTTAAAATCCTTTTGGCGCCAAAAATGATCAAACGGCTAGAAATGCTCCAAGTCATCCAAATGTTATTATTATTGGTGGGAAATGCTAAAGTCAAGTGGGAGAAGCAGTTGGCATATAAAAGAGAGGAGAGATGCAAGCAGAAGGAGCTAGCTAGTTTTCATTTTTTTTCTTTAATGTCATTTTTATTTAAAATGTCTTAGTTTTAGTTTAAATGGTGTAATTTCAGTCTCCTTGTATCACTTTTAAGTTTACAAATCATTGTAAGTTACTTTTGACTATAAATCCAAATTTTCATATCAGTTTCTAAAATTCATGCTACTGTTACAGATTTCAGTTTCAAAATTCCTATGTATAAATGTTAGTGGCTTATTTTCAAGCTCATACAAGCTTATTTAAGCTTCTTGTAGCTTTTTATAAGCTTGTGTTTAAGTTTAAAGCAACATTGAAACAAAGTCAAGAAAAGTCAATCCGGGTCAAAAGATGGAAAGTCAAACATAATCTTGGTTAAAGTCTGATTTGAATAGGTATTGAGATTTGAGATTAGTTTAAGCTTATTTTGTGCATTACATTTGAGTTTTGAGCAAGTTTCCTTTAAATTTCAGTTTCAAAAATGATTTTGAGTTATAAAGTGGTGTTTGGTTTAAGCTTATTTAAAGGTCTAAACCTGTTTTTTTACCCACTTTGACTCTCAAAGTCAAAGTGGTTCTAGGTTTGAGTAAGTTTTTAAAGTGGTGTTTAGCTTAGTTTACCAAGTTTGCAAGTTTTGAACACAACAAAAAGCTCATTTTGCTTTCTGTCTTACTGTCCAAACAGCAGCCTAGGGTGCTGTTTCAACAGCTTTTTCCAGCTTATTTTGTGGTCAAAAACCTGTCCAAATCACTTGTCTCACATCTCCACATGCCCCTCTCAACATTTCAATAGCTTATTTGTACTTGGTTTAGCTTTAGGTTAGTTAAAATTGCTTCTAAAATCTGTCAAAACCCACTGCAACTGCAAGTGCAGTTGCTACAGTAACAGTAGCCTGCACATTTTTTTTGTTTAGCTTATTTAGCATTTCCCATTAGCTTATCTTAGGTATCCTTAGTGCTTATTAGGTAATCTAGATTAGGTGTCATTTGATTCTGGTTAGCTTAATTAGTACTTATTAGGTGATCTAGTTAGCTTATCATTTTGTTTGTATGCTTAGTACTTTTAGAACTTCCCATATCTCCCAACTGCTTTTCCCTCACTTGATTGCTTTTTAGTCTTTTATAGCTTATTTAGCATAGTGTATGCCTGCTTATTTCCATTTTTCTAGTGCTTATTTCCATTTCCAAGTGCTTATTCAAAGTTCTTTTAGCTTCAAAACTGCCAAAAGGGGTGTTTGTTTGCTTCTGTTAACTGTTATGAATAAGCAGTTGTAAAACTGCTTATTCCAAGCTTTGATAAAAAGTGTCTTCACAAAAAAGTCTTATTTTCACCTTATTCATAAATTGCAAAAAGAAAAATCAAGAAAAAAAAATAAAATGGCAAAAGGGGAGGCCAAGGTTCGAACTAGGGACCTCCCCCGTATAGGAAGTTGCATGTGTACCTGTAACCAAATGCGCCCTTGGGACTTTCTTGTCATAGCTTGCAATACTTAAACTATAAGGGAGTTGGTCAGTTTTGGGGATAAGCTCTTTTAAGCTTATTTCCAGCTTATTTCATAAAGCAGTACCCACTTTTTTCATTTTTCTTAGGATCAGTAACATCTAAAGTAATTTTTGTGATTTTTTCGTATTTTTCTCAAAATGTTTAGTATTTTTAATAATTAAATTAGTGTAAAATCGTTTTTAATTCATAATAAATAAAATAAAACTCAAAAAAATATTCCGCTTTCTCCTAAAATTTTCTTTTGTCATATATTACGTAAAAAAATTGTTTTTACATTCGTAGGACTTTTATTTCACAAATTTTACGTTTTATCTTGCGCTCCAGCGTCGTTTTCGTACATAACGCTCGTTTTCAGTTTAAGTAACGTTTTTAGTAATTTGAGTTTACGTTTTAGTTAATATAGTTTATTTAAGTTATTTTATTTTATAAAATCATAAAAACATCATTGTAAAAATAGTGATAGCGTTTATTTAATATATTTTAGCTTTTTAATTTTCTTAATTTGCATTTAAGTCGCTTTTATTTATTTCCTTTTTCAGTAGTGTAATATTCAATCCCAATCCTTCCTGATCGCTATCATTAGTGATCATTCTATCATCTGATCATGTGTTTAACACACCATTGAGTCTCCGTGGGACATAACGACCCGGGAATCCCCTGTATTCTCTGATCTTAATTGTATTTGTGTCTGAGCTGTTTTAAGTCTGTTTAGACTTGACGGTTCGGCGCGAATCAGTGTGTAAATACTCATCATTTTTGGGTCAAATCTGAACTGAAAAACATTTAAAAATGCTCAGAAATGCATCAAAATACTGAAAATATCTCAAAATTGCATTTTATATGTTTCAGATGCAAAATGTTTAAAATCAGATGAAAAATGAGCTAAGTTTGCATAATTGGCAGTTTCAGTCCCCCAAGTTTCAAAAGTTGTCAGAAATAGTCCCTGAGCACTCACTTCAAAAGAAAAGTCACCAAAGGTCCTTTTAAAATCATAACTTGTCATAATTAGTCCTTTGGTGAAAAATGTCAAAAGTTTTGAGAAATTACAAGTTTAGTCCTTTGAGTTTCAAATTTGGCAAAAATAGTCCTTGGAAATTTGAAAATGTATATTTTGGTCCTTGTACTATTGAAACTTGTCATTTTTGGTCCCTTGGAACAACTTTGATAAAATGGCAGAATTGGTCCTTGGTCTTTCAGAAATTGCAAAACAAGTCCTTGTATTATAAACCTTTGGACCTTGACCCTTTCCATTTGGACCCCTGCCATATACACCATTTGGACCCCTTCCTTTTTGACCCTCCCCTTTATAATATTAAACCCGGTCAAACACCCCAGTCAACCCAACCCTTCCCTCCTTTTTTTCTTCTGTCTTCCTTCACCCACCATGCCTGCAACACTCAACCCCCCCCCCCTCACCTCCAGCTCACTCTCACCCCTCCATGTCCCCTCCTCCTCAACAACATCCAAGAAACATTAATTGCCTCCCTCCCCCTTGCACTCAACTTCCCTGTTGATATCTCACTTTTGGCGCCAAAATTCAATCAAACGGCCAAGATCTTCTCAAGACATCCAAAGGTCCAAAATGCAAGTGGGATTCACTCAGAGGACACGTGGGAGCAATGTTGGTGTATAAAAAGGAAGAAAGAGAAGCAAGGAAGAGTAGTTCTTAGTTTAAAAATTTCCTTTATGTCGTTTTTTATATAAATGTTTTAGTTTAAGCAAGAAATTTGTAATATCAGTTCCTATGTATTAAACTTTAGTTGGATAATCATTGTAATGCACTTTCAAGTTTCAATTCAAAGTTTTAGTATGATTTCAAGTTTCATGCTTACTGTTTAAAATTTCAGTTTCAAACTCTTATGTCCAAGCTTTTAGTAGCTTATTTTTAAGTTCAAATAAGTTTATTTAAGCTATTTATAGCTTTTGGTAAGCTCACAATTCAGTTTCAAGCAACTTGGGTACTTGGTCAACGAAAGTCAAACTGTGAAGCAATTTGGTCAAGCAGGCAATGAAATGATATTGGTTGATGCAGAATTAGATATGGGTTGAATTAGAGTTATTTGGGTTGATATAAATAGGCTAGTGGTTCTTTGTTTGATTGATCTCAAGCCATAGTGGCTAGGACCAAATGTAAGTCCAAGAAAATTGCTTAATCTGTCTCTGTGGTATTTGCTTGTTGTTTCTACAGTTTTTAATTCATATTCAGTAGTAGGATTATAGTTTAATTGTTGATATTGGTTAAACTTAAGTATAGGGTAATGTAGATTGCATTTTAGCTTTGACAGTGGTGTTTGGATCAGTGGGTATATTGGAAATTGAGCCTTGGTTTGCACTTGACATTTGCATTATCTGTCTTGATCAAGGTCACTTGAACCATTCTAGTCATAATATTGTGTCTGCACACTCTCAAAGTCAAATTCACTTTGAAACTGTCTTAAATTCATAACTGTTAGAATTTTCTTAGATCAAAAACTTGTTTTGTGTTTAGAATTCATAGAGATAGCTTGCAGTAGGATTATTTCACCTTAATACATCAAATTCAGTCCACAAATTAAGCTCAAAGTTCACAAAAGTCAAAATATCAAAACTGTTTCAAAAGTCAAAAAGTGAAAATCTCATTTTTCACCCAACTTGGGTGATTTTTCATGGACTCATTTTTGGTTCAAATCAAGTGAAATTTTGGGTTTTATAACTTCAGTTGGTCTAGTTTCTTAATATGAATTTTGTAGATTTTTGGTAATTTTGTACAAGCTCCAAAACAACTTGTCAACTTGGTCTTATCTCCCCTGTGCACACACTCAGTGTATACTGAGTGTGCACAGGTGATTTGCAGAGCTTGTCAAGAGCTCAGTTTAGCTCATCTTGGTCTCATTCTTGGTTTAGAAGTATCTAGCCAGGTCTAGTGTAGGATCATATATCTGGTTTTTGATTTTCAGCTTATTGAGTAGCTTATCTTCAAGCTCCAAAGTAGTAGCTGGAAACTGTTTTAGCACTTGATTTTAAAACATCAAATTAGAGTAGCTTGTGTTTTAGAGGTTTAGGCCAGTTGTAACTAGTTGCTTTTAAGTAGTTATAGCATATTATAGCTTCTTCTTTCAGTTTGGTAGCTTATTGTGCTCATTTGCTTAATTCAAGTGCTTATTTATAAGCACTTGCTCTGCAGTTCCATATTCTCACACATAAGCCACTGTTTTTATATTTTTCTTAGATTCATAATATTAATTTAGACTTTTCCTGAAATTTTCATAATATTTCATCACTGTTTGCTATTTTTCTTCATTTAAAACAGTTTTTAAGCCTTTTTAATTAGCTTTTAATACAATTAAATCAGAAAAACTTCAAAAAAATAAGTTTTCATTTTTCCTAGGTTAAGATAAATATAAAAAGCAAAAAAGTAATTTTTCCAGATTTTTCATAGTTTAATTTGTAATTTTTAGCAATTTAAGTAGTTTCAAATAGTTTTTAATTCATAGAAAATAGAAAAATAATCAGAAAAATATAAAATTTGTTTTGAAAATTCTCTTTAGTTATTTTAGATTTTTCTAAGTCATAATTTCATTTTTCTAGCTTTATTTCATATTTTCTTGTATTTTAGGGTATAATTAAATAGTTAAAAATAGTTTTTAATTAATAATAATTAGATAAATAGTTGTAAAAATAATTTTCTTTTTCTAAAAATTTTCTCTTATCATTAGGTTTGTAAAAATGTCATTTTTATATTTTTAGGATTAATATTGCTTCAGTATCACATTTTCTTTTGTACGTTACGTAGTTTTTAAGTTAAATTTTATAAAATAAAAATCAAAAACATCATTTTTAAAAATAGTGATAGCGTTTATTTAATATAATTTATCTTTTTAATTTTCTTTAATTTGCATTTAAGCCCCTGTAATTTATATACTTTTTCTTTAGTTATAATCAATCAAATCCCTTTTTCCGTTCAAATTCTCTCGATCACTATTCGTTTGGTGATTCATCGCACAGCTCGTTGGGATTTAACGACCTGGGGAAACACTATACTCCTCTGATCTTCATTGCATTTGGTTCCAGACTGTTTGAAGTTTGTTACGGTTGCCCATTCACAAGTGGTCAGCTCGTGTGACAAAACTTGACCGTCTGGGATCGGATCAAATTTTTGGCGCCGCTGCCGGGGAGCTGTGCTAATTATCTTCCGTTTAGCAGATTAGTGATTTGAATATTCACTCTTTGTTCATACCATCTATATATATCTATATATATTTTCTTATATAAAATCCAAAAACCCAAAAACATCCAAAAACGTATAAAACACAAAAATATTTTCCTTTTGTTTCTATATATATATCAAAGATAAAAATACAAAAAGATTTGTCGTTTTCTTTGTTTAATAATAACGACATAAAAAATTACCACCGCAAACCAAGGCAGTGTACTACCTAACTGGGGGTACGACCATAATAAGTTCCCGAACCAAAGATTAAAACTTGCCTTTGTGTCCTTGTTTGTGGTGTACCTTTTTCAAAGAAGCCATTTATCTTGTGATTATTGGTTTAAGTTCACTGTTGTTTTGCCTCGATATTGTTTTAATTGGATTTGTTGTTATATCTACTTTTCAAAACCAGAAAACTCAAAAAGATTCTTCTTACCCTATTTTCATAATTCCCTTCATAATTCCCATTCCTCTCCTTAACTCTGAGATTTCTTAGAGTTAACTCTAGTGTATGCGCACTCGCTCTTCTAGATCTGTAAGCCCATTTCGTGAGCTTGTCAAGATTCCAAGAAGGCGTGTCCGTAGACTTTCTGCCCCATCAGTCGGATCTGAGATCCGGACTGCTCACACTAATTCCGTTATCATGGCGGAAGAACGTCCTATGTGTGAGCTTCTCCAGGCACCCATCGACGGGTATGGAGATGCTATTGTTATCCCAGCCATTGTGGCTGAAAATTTTGAGCTCAAAACCGGGTTACTGAATCTTGTAACCTCAAGTCAATTCTATGGTTTTGAGTGGGATGATCCTCATGCTCATATTCGATGGTTTAACAAGATTGCATCTACCATCAAATACAAGAATGTCCCTACAGATGCTGTCAAGCTTCTTCTGTTCCCATTTTCTCTTGAGGGACAAGCCCGGATTTGGCTTGAAAAACAACCCCCTCAGTCAATCGAGACATGGGAAGACCTGGTGAAGAAATTTGTGAACGAGTTTTATCCACCTTCCAAAACCACGAGTCTTAAAAATGAAATCATCAAGTTCACACAAAAGTTTGATGAATCCTTCAGTGAATCGTGGGATCGTTTTAAGGAGTTGCTCCGCAATGTCCTCACCACGGTTTCTCCGAGTTGATGCAACTCGATACTTTCTATAATGGAGTGAGTCAATCTGATCAAGATTCTCTCAATTCCTCCGCTGGAGGAAATTTCTTAAGCAAAACTGTCAAAGAAGCTTTAGCGATCATTGAAAACAAGTCTAAAGTCCGCACTGCACGAAGCAAGCCGGTTGTTTCCCAAGTCAGTGTTGGTCCTTCTACTTCATCGCCCGTGAGTCAATCTAGCACCGATGCTAAGATTGACAAACTCACGGAAGCAATTCAAGCTTTGGTTCTCTCCAACCAAAAGAAAGTTTCTTTTCCACAAACTTCACCTCCTGCTGAAGTTAAGAAAGTGGAAGTCTGTGTTACTTGCGGTGGCCCCCATGCCTATTACAACTGTATGGCCACCGATGGTAACCCTTTTGAAGCAAACGCTGTGGGCGGGATTTCTAATCCAGGAGGCAACCAATACCGTGCTCCTATAGACCCGAACCACCGTCCTAACCACTACCCTGGACCACCCGGTTTCAACCAAAACCAAAACCGTAATCAAAATCAGAACAGAACAAACCAAGGTTTTGAAAACCAAGGTAATTTTAATCAAAACAACGGTTTTCAAAATCAAAATCAAATTTTCCAAAACCAGGGAAATTTTAATAGAAACCCAGGTCAGGGAAATTTCAACCCAGGGTATTTTCATGGCAATAATCAAGGAAAATTTCAAAATCAAGGCCCTAATCCAAACAATAGAGGCCAGAATTTTCCTGTGCAAACTCAAGCCATTGTTCCAACTGGACCATCATCTGATGAGTTGTTGAAGCAATTCATGAAATCCCAAGAGGAAATGAACAGGTTGTTGGTTAGCCAGATTTCTGACATTAAGAAATCTTTAAATGATCAACCCTCGGGCTCAGGTACTTTACCTAGCAACATGATCGCTAATCTGAGGGGCGATGCAAAGGCGATCACAACCAGAAGTGGTGCTTCGTATGATGGACCCGCTATTCCTACTACCTCTTCTTCTTCTCTCCCGAAGGTAGTGGAAAGTGAACCTGAGGCGACAAAGGACAAGGAACTTCCTACTAATAACGGAGGTACCAGCAATGTCCATCCTCAGGTTGTCCCGAAACCCAAAACCAAACCTGGAGTTGTTTTTGAACCTCCAGTTGGCAACCCCAAATCCAAAACTTCTATTCCTTACCCCTCACGTTTAAATGAGCAAAAACTCCGCGAAAAAGCCAGTCATCAAATGGAAAAAAAATTTCAAAATTTCCAAGAGCTACATTTTGACATAAGCTTTGCGGATGCTATCATGTTGATGCCCAAGTTTGCATCAACTCTCAAACACATGTTGAGCAACAAGGAAAAGCTGTTTGAAATGGCCAAAACTCCTTTGAACGAGAACTGCTCAGCAGTTCTGTTAAAGAAGCTTCCCGAGAAGCTAGGAGATCCTGGAAAATTTCTTCTCCCTTGTGTTTTTCCAGGAATGATTGAATGCTTTGCCCTTGCCGATCTTGGAGCAAGCATCAATCTGATGCCGTATTCAGTGTGGAAGAAACTTTCTCTTCCAGAACTTATTCCTACCTGCATGACTCTTGAGCTTGCAGATCGTTCTATATCGCGTCCTCTTGGCATCGCCGAGGATGTATTTGTGAAAGTAGGAAAGTTCCATTTTCCAGCTGACTTTGTGGTTGTTGATTTCAATGCCGATCCTCGGGTTCCACTCATTGTTGGACGAGGATTCCTGAGAACGGGCCGTGCTCTTATTGATGTATTTGAGCAAGAAATCACGTTACGTGTGGGTAATGAAGCTGTTACCTTCAACCTTGATCAAACTTCAAGGTACTCCTCAAATTATGATACTGAATCAATTAATCGAGTCGATGTAATTGATATTGCTTCAGAGGAGTACTCTCAAGAGTTTCTTGGTTATCTTCATAATTTTGTGAGTGGGGATTCCACCACATCTTCTAAACCAATCATTGCCGACTCTTCCCCCTCTCTCACTCCGTTTGAAGGAGGTGACTTCTTTCTGGAAGAGATCGATGAGTTTCTTGCTAGTGATGAATCAATTCCGCCTGGAATTGATGGTGTTTATGATTCGGAGGGGGATATCCTTTATCTTGAGCAATTGTTAAATGAAGATCCATTACCTTCACTCCCTCCGAAAGAGATCACAATTGAGGAAATCAAATCAGTACAAACATCTACTGAAGAATTTCCCGAGGTTGAACTTAAGGACCTACCTCCTCATCTCGAGTATGCATTCTTGGAGGGTGATGATAAATTACCCGTCATAATTGCTAAAGACTTAACTGGGGAGGAGAAAACTGCTCTCATTAAGGTCTTGAAGTCACACAAGCAAGCAATTGCTTGGAAACTCTCCGACATTAAGGGTATCAACCCTGAGTTTTGTACTCACAAAATCTTAATGGAGGATGACTTCAAACCAGCAGTCCAACATCAGAGAAGGGTGAATCCTAAGATTCATGAGGTTATCAAACAAGAGGTTCTCAAACTTCTTGATGCCGGTTTGATTTACCCGATCTCTGATAGTCCTTGGGTTAGCCCAATTCATTGCGTTCCTAAAAAGGGTGGCATAACTGTTGTCACAAATGAAGAAAACGAGTTAATTCCAACTCGATTGGTTACGGGATGGCGTGTGTGTATTGACTATCGCAAGTTAAACGAAGCCACCCGTAAAGACCATTTTCCTCTACCCTTCATGGACTAAATGCTTGAGAGATTAGCAGGGAACGAGTACTATTGTTTCCTTGATGGTTTCTCGGGTTATTTTCAGATCCTCATTGATCCGCTGGATCAAGAAAAGACCACATTCACCTGCCCATACGGAACTTTTGCCTACAGACGTATGCCTTTTGGCCTATGTAACGCTCCTGGCACGTTCCAACGATGTATGATGGCAATTTTCCACGACATGATCGGGGAAACAATGGAGGTGTTTATGGATGACTTCTCGGTCATTGGGGACTCATTTCAAACATGCCTCTCCCATTTAGATAAAATGCTCAAACGGTGTGAAGACACCAATCTTTGTCTAAATTGGGAGAAGAGCCACTTTATGGTCAAAGAAGGCATAGTCCTTGGCCATAAGATTTCCAAAAATGGGATTGAGGTAGATAGAGCAAAAGTCGATGTTATTGCCAAATTACCTCATCCTACTACCGTCAAAGGTATTAGGAGTTTTCTAGGTCATGTCGGGTTTTATCGCAGATTCATACAAGATTTTTCTAAAATCGCTCGACCTATGACCCATCTTCTTGAAAAAGATGCTCCTTTTATCTTCTCACCTGAGTGCATCGAAGCTTTTGAAACATTAAAGAAAAAGCTTACGGAAGCACCCATTCTAGTTGCCCCCGACTGGGATTTACCCTTTGAGCTCATGTGCGATGCAAGTGATTTTGCTATCGGTGCAGTCTTGGGGCAACAAAAAACCAAGCATTTTCAGCCTATCCACTACGCAAGTAAGACTATGACTGAAGCTCAAACCCATTACACCACTACAGAAAAAGAATTATTAGCTGTGGTGTATGCATTTGAGAAGTTTCGGCCGTACTTAATCTTGACCAAATGCGTGGTGTATACGGATCACTCGGCTCTCAAATATCTCTTTGCAAAACAAGATGCAAAGCCGAGATTGCTCCGTTGGGTTCTCCTCCTACAAGAATTTGATATCATTATACGTGATAAAAAAGGAGCTGAGAACCTGGCTGGTGATCATCTGTCCCGTCTAGAAAACCCTCACCAAGATGTGTTCGAGAAAAAGGAAATAAACGAAACATTTCCTCTTGAAACACTCAATGTGGTTTCTTTTCGTGGAGACTCTTCTACCCCATGGTTTGCTGACTTTGCAAATTACCATGCGGGTAACTTTGTGGTGAAAGGGATGTCGTCCCAACAGAAAAACAAATTCTTTAAAGATGTAAAACATTACTTCTGGGACGACCCTACTTGTTCAAAATTTGCGCGGATCAAGTCATCAGGCGATGTGTGTATGGTCAGGAAGCCAATGACATTCTCAAGGCTTGCCATTCTGGACCTACTGGGGGACATCATAGCCCCAACTACACAGCCAGGAAGGTGTTTGATTCCGGATTCTATTGGCCCACGATTTACAAGGATGCCCTTGAATTTGTCAAAACCTGTGACGCTTGTCAACGTCACGGAAATATCTCACAAAGAAATGAAATGCCGCAAAACGCCATTCAAGTGTGTGAGATTTTTGACATCTGGGGCATTGACTTTATGGGGCCATTTCCTTCATCTCGCGGTAATAAATACATACTCGTGGCCGTTGACTACTTGTCAAAATGGGTTGAAGCGAAAGCTTTGCCTACCAACGATGCCCGAGTTGTTGTGAAATTCTTAAAATCTCTTTTTGCTAGGTTTGGAACTCCACGAGCTATAATCAGTGATCGTGGTACGCATTTCTACAATGACCAGTTTGATAGAGTCATGCAAAAGTATGGTGTAACTCACCGTCTCTCTACTGCGTATCACCCCCAAACAAGTGGGCAAGTGAAAGTTTCCAACCGAGGGATTAAAAGAATTCTTGAGAGGACAGTAGGTGAAAACCGTGCCTCTTGGTCGGATAAGCTAGATGACGCACTCTGGGCCTTCCGTACAACTTATAAAACACCCATCGGGTGCACTCCATACAAGCTAGTGTACGGGAAGGCGTGTCATCTGCCGGTTGAGCTTGAGCACAAGGCATACTGGGCCTTGAAACATGCCAATTTCGATATTCAGACAGCTGGTGATCACCGGAAAGTTCAAATGAATGAACTAAATGAACTCCGTGATCAAGCATACGAGAACTCTTTGATCTATAAACAAAAGACAAAGAAGATTCATGACTCTAAAATCAAGAACCGCGTTTTCAACGTTGGTGATCGAGTCCTTCTTTTCAACTCAAGATTGAAGATTTTCTCGGGAAAACTAAAATCCCGCTGGTCTGGACCATTCACCATCACTAAAGTATTTCCTTATGGAACCATTGAGTTATCTCAACCCGATGGTCCAAACTTTAAAGTGAATGGTCATCGGTTGAAGCATTATTTTGGAGAGGACATTCCTTATGTGGTTGTCCCGGATCTACAAACTTTCCCCATGAACCAATGAATGCGGGGATCGAGTCAAGCTAGCGACTCGGGAATCAAAAACAGTAGCATGCCATATGGGTTTTCACCCATATTTCTGACTTCTTTCTACTTTCTACCACCCTAGTGTGGGGGAGTTGCCCCCCGCTGTTGTATATAAGTGTTTTCAAAAAAAAAAAATCTTTCAAAATAATGGCCGTAGTATTTCCCTTTTACGTTCTCAGTTTCGGCATAACCGCCGGTACTTTGAATATTGAGGGCAATATTCATTTCTAGTGTGGGGGGGAATTCTCACGAATTTTATCATGTAATTATACCACCCAATTTCCCCATTTTTGGCCAAAATTTTTTTTTGGAGTAAGTGTTTTGCACTTACTCAGCTTATGGTTATCAGTCCGCCATGTCTAATAAACAAAAGGATTGGCTAATCCAGGAGCAAACGGCTCTTGGTAAAGATATCTCAAATCCGTTGACGGCTTGAAATTTGCCCAAAATTGTATGGTATTCAGCTCACCATATCCTTAAAAGTGAAGAGTTGGCTAGCCCGCAAGTTTATGGCTTGTGGTAAAGGCAGTGGAAAAACCATAATTGGTAATCAGCTCACCAAAGATAATATTGATAATTTATCTAAGAGTTGGCTAGTCCAGAAGCAAACGGCTTCTGGTAAAGACAAATCAAATCCGTTGGAAGCTGGTGGTTTGCTCAAAATCACATGGTTATCGGTGTACCATAGTTCTTACTTGAACTGAAACATTTGGCTACTCCAGAAGTAATGGCTTTTGGTAAAGAGATTCAAATCCATTAAGTTTTTCTCAAAAGATTGCTAGGGACTAGCAATAGTTTAGTGTGGGGGATTGATGAGTGTGTAAATACTCATCATTTTTGGGTCAAATCTGAACTGAAAAACATTTAAAAATGCTCATAAATGCATCAAAATACTGAAAATATCTCAAAATTGCATTTTATATGTTTCAGATGCAAAATGTTTAAAATCAGATGAAAAATGAGCTAAGTTTGCATAATTGGCAGTTTCAGTCCCCCAAGTTTCAAAAGTTGTCAGAAATAGTCCCTGAGCACTCACTTCAAAAGAAAAGTCACCAAAGGTCCTTTTAAAATCATAACTTGTCATAATTAGTCCTTTGGTGAAAAATGTCAAAACTTTTGAGAAATTACAAGTTTAGTCCTTTGAGTTTCAAATTTGGCAAAAATAGTCCTTGGAAATTTGAAAATGTCTATTTTGGTCCTTGTACTATTGAAACTTGTCATTTTTGGTCCCTTGGAACAACTTTGATAAAATGGCAGAATTGGTCCTTGGTCTTTCAGAAATTGCAAAACAAGTCCTTGTATTATAAACCTTTGGACATTGACCCTTTCCATTTGGACCCCTGCCATATACACCATTTGGACCCCTTCCTTTTTGACCCTCCCCTTTATAATATTAAACCCGGTCAAACACCCCAGTCAACCCAACCCTTCCCTCCTTTTTTCTTCTGTCTTCCTTCACCCACCATGCCTGCAACACTCAACCCCCCCCCCCCTCACCTCCAGCTCACTCTCACCCCTCCATGTCCCCTCCTCCTCAACAACATCCAAGAAACATTAATTGCCTCCCTCCCCCTTGCACTCAACTTCCCTGTTGATATCTCACTTTTGGCACCAAAATTCAATCAAACGGCCAAGATCTTCTCAAGACATCTAAAGGTCCAAAATGCAAGTGGGATTCACTCAGAGGACACGTGGGAGCAATGTTGGTGTATAAAAAGGAAGAAAGAGAAGCAAGGAAGAGTAGTTCTTAGTTTAAAAATTTCCTTTATGTCGTTTTTTATATAAATGTTTTAGTTTAAGCAAGAAATTTGTAATATCAGTTCCTATGTATTAAACTTTAGTTGGATAATCATTGTAATGCACTTTCAAGTTTCAATTCAAAGTTTTAGTATGATTTCAAGTTTCATGCTTACTGTTTAAAATTTCAGTTTCAAACTCTTATGTCCAAGCTTTTAGTAGCTTATTTTTAAGTTCAAATAAGTTTATTTAAGCTATTTATAGCTTTTGGTAAGCTCACAATTCAGTTTCAAGCAACTTGGGTACTTGGTCAACGAAAGTCAAACTGTGAAGCAATTTTGGTCAAGCAGGCAATGAAATGATATTGGTTGATGAAGAATTGGATATGGGTTGAATTAGAGTTATTTGGGTTGATATAAATAGGCTAGTGGTTCTTTGTTTGATTGATCTCAAGCCATAGTGGCTAGGACCAAATGTAAGTCCAAGAAAATTGCTTAATCTGTCTCTGTGGTATTTGCTTGTTGTTTCTACAGTTTTTAATTCATATTCAGTAGTAGGATTATAGTTTAATTGTTGATATTGGTTAAATTTAAGTATAGGGTAATGTAGATTGCATTTTAGCTTTGACAGTGGTGTTTGGATCAGTGGTTATATTGGAAATTGAGCCTTGGTTTGCACTTGACATTTGTATTATCAGTCTTGATCAAGGTCACTTGAACCATTCTAGTCATAATATTGTGTCTGCACACTCTCAAAGTCAAATTCACTTTGAAACTGTCTTAAATTCATAACTGTTAGAATTTTCTTAGATCAAAAACTTGTTTTGTGTTTAGAATTCATAGAGATAGCTTGTAGTAGGATTATTTCACCTTAATACATCAAATTCAGTCCACAAATTAAGCTCAAAGTTCACAAAAGTCAAAATATCAAAACTGTTTAAAAGTCAAAAAGTGAAAATCTCATTTTTCACCCAACTTGGGTGATTTTTCATGGACTCATTTTTGGTTCAAATCAAGTGAAATTTTGGGTTTTATAACTTCAGTTGGTATAGTTTCTTAATATGAATTTTGTAGATTTTTGGTAATTTTGTACAAGCTCCAAAACAGCTTGTCAACTTGGTCTTATCTCCCCTGTGCACACACTCAGTGTATACTGAGTGTGCACAGGTGATTTGCAGAGCTTGTCAAGAGCTCAGTTTAGCTCATCTTGGTCTCATTCTTGGTTTAGAAGTAGCTAGCCAGGTCTAGTGTAGGATCATATATCTGGTTTTTGATTTTCAGCTTATTGAGTAGCTTATCTTCAAGCTCCAAAGTAGTAGCTGGAAACTGTTTTAGCACTTGATTTTAAAACATCAAATCTGAGTAGCTTGTGTTTTAGAGGTTTAGGACAGTTGTAACTAGTTGCTTTTAAGTAGTTATAGCATATTATAGCTTCTTCTTTCAGTTTGGTAGTTTATTGTGCTCATTTGCTTAATTCAAGTGCTTATTTATAAGCACTTGCTCTGCAGTTCCATATTCTCACACATAAGCCACTGTTTTTATATTTTTCTTAGATTCATAATATTAATTTAGACTTTTCCTGAACTTTTCATAATTTTTCATCACTGTTTGCTATTTTTCTTCATTTAAAACAGTTTTTAAGCCTTTTTAATTAGCTTTTAATACAATTAAATCAGAAAAACTTCAAAAAAATAAGTTTTCATTTTTCCTAGGTTAAGTTAAATATAAAAAGCAAAAAAATAATTTTTCCAGATATTTCATAGTTTAATTTGTAATTTTTAGCAATTTAAGTAGTTTCAAATAGTTTTTAATTCATAGAAAATCGAAAAATAATCAGAAAAATATAAAATTAGTTTTGAAAATTATCTTTAGTTATTTTAGATTTTTCTAAGTCACAATTTCATTTTTCTAGCTTTATTTCATATTTTCTTGTATTTTAGGGTATAATTAAATAGTTAAAAATAGTTTTTAATTAATAATAATTAGATAAATAGTTGTAAAAATAATTTTCTTTTTCTAAAAATTTTCTCTTATCATTAGGTTTGTAAAAATGTCATTTTTATATTTTTAGGATTAATATTGCTTCAGTATCACATTTTCTTTTGTACGTTACGTAGTTTTTAAGTTAAATTTTATAAAAGAAAAATCAAAAACATCATTTTTAAAAATAGTGATAGCGTTTATTTAATATAATTTATCTTTTTAATTTTCTTTAATTTGCATTTAAGCCCCTGTAATTTATATACTTTTTCTTTAGTTATAATCAATCAAATCCCTTTTTCCGTTCAAATTCTCTCGATCACTATTCGTTTGGTGATTCATCGCACAACTCGTTGGGATTTAACGACCTGGGGAAACACTATACTCCTCTGATCTTCATTGCATTTGGTTCCAGACTGTTTGAAGTTTGTTACGGTTGCCCATTCACAAGTGGTCAGCTCGTGTGACAAAACTTGACCGTCTGGGATCGGATCACGGACTATAGTCTTGTAGCTTTTTAAAATGTGTGAACAATTTTGTCACATGTGAAAATATACATCTTGTATCTTTTTAAGATGTGTGAACAATTTCGTAATATGTGAAAATTATTTAATATAGTATATGTGTTTGCATTTTTGGCAACATTATTTGACGTATGCCTTTAGCGGATGTCTATATCTAGCAATTGTTAAGTTGTGTGATTGTAATTTGTGTTCGTATATCTTTATTTTTAGCTAATTATGTTCGTATATGTTAGATATGAGTTGTAATTTGTATGATTGTAATTTGTGTTGTTAAAATATAGATATTAGTACTATTAGAATGATTTTATTGAATATGATGGAATTATGTTAGATTTACAGTTTGTGTTGATCTGGTGCTGGTTTAGGTTTCTATGAATATATAAATTGACGATAGTTATGATATGCACGCAAATTTAGATAAGTATAGCTTTTAGTTGATCTGTCGACAAGTTTTCACATTAACTGGCTTTATTGCTTTTTTAATGACATTATGATATTTTAAAACTGTTTTAATATAGTAACTGTGTTTGCTTTTTGGGCAACATTATTTGACGTATGCCTTTAGCGGATGTCTATATCAAGCAATTAGTTAGTTTCGTAAAGAGCGGTTTTAAAAAATTCTTCTGTGTGTGTGTAGTTCGGAGACTTGGACTCTGACTTCTGTGTTTCTGCTGATAGTTTATATAGAGTCTATTATTGAAGTTTAGAAACAATATTTTCACTTGTGAAGAGAATCATCTAGGAATGACTTAGTTATGTAAATTATAGATGATGAGATTATTTTAACTACATATTTCATGTATTTTATTACTATTTGTTGTATATTAGTTGATTAAATAATCGTTAATATGTTTAGAAAACTTCCATTTAAAAATTTTCACATGTGAAAAAAATTATTTGTACATTTTTATGAATCATTTATTATACTAGAGACTAAACTGTTGAATTTTGTTTATCTATCAGCTAAGGATTTGATTTTCCGAAGTAGTATTAGAAGAAAGGGAAAGACTAAAACATCTGATTCTAAAGCAAGCACAAAACTATTTTCAAGTTCAGAAGATTCTGGAAAAAAGAAGAAAAACAACTCTGATTTAGTGGGCTCTTGAAGAAAACTACTCCAAGCATTTGATTTAGAAGATCTGTTTAGAAATGAAAAATTAAAAGATGCTAGGATTGTTTCATATAAGAGAATTTCTTGTAATCCAGAGGAGGAAGATGATAAAAAAAATGATAAATCTAAAAAGAGAAAGAGGAGGAAGAATGTTTCAAAAAAGTACAAAGTTCGTGATGAAGATCTTCTTGAGCAGATTGAGCTGCAAGTTGAAGTTAACAAGGTTGATGATGGCAAATCACAAAACACTAAGAAGAAGAGTAAAGTTTGTGGTGAAGAAAATTGTTTGGATGAAGATGAATGGTTGTATATTAGAACTAGGGGTTCTCCAAAAGTTCTGTACAATTTGATGAAGAAACTTACGTTATCTCAAAGAAAAGATTTGATAGATATTGGGTTTGATTCACTTTATGATATGGCGATTGAAGAAATCCCGGTTAAAATAGGTCATTTTGTTGTTGACAACTTTATTCCTAGCGAGATGAAGCTTAAGCTTAAGAATAATGATATACTAATAACACCAGAGTTAATTCACGTTGTTTTGGATGTGCCTTTTGGAGGTATAGATATTCATGATTTGCCTAAGGAAAGGGGAGGAGATTTAAGTGAAATATGGTTTAGGCAATTTGCCGTTAGGAATCCAACACCTAAGAAAGTTGTTGAACTGGTTGAAACATCTAAAGTTGAAGGAATTTTATTCCGTTTGAACATGCTTGTTTTATTCTCAAATTTTTTTGGATTAGGAGGAATGGGTGGGCAGTGCAGACCTCAACAAATTTTGAATTATATACATGAAGATACAAGAATTGAATGTATTGATTGGTGCAAATATGTTCTGGATTGCTTGAAGGTCAGCAAACAAACTTGGGTGAGGGATGATCCTAATAACTACTATTCTGGACCTCTGACAACACTTACTGTAAGCGTTCATATCAATACATTATAATTTTTTTTTTATCATTTCTTCATATATGATAATAATCAGTTTTCTCTGAATAGTGATTATTATTTTATTAGATTTTATTTTATATTTTATATTAAAATTTTTACATGTGAAAAATATAAATAGAATCTATTTTATACTTTAAATCAATTTTTCACATGTGATTTTTTTTTTTGAAAAGTAATTATTCTTGTTCTATTTTTGCAGCTTATTTATGTGCATTCAACAAAATGTGATTCAGTACGTGTACCTCATGAAATTACGGCAATCAAATTTTGGAGTACTGATATGATTAAAAAGAGGCAAACTTTTGAAATTCAGAATGGTGGATTTGGGATTCTTGATATAAATGAAGATGATTTCAATGACAACGATTCTACAAAAAGAAAGGTATTATTTATAATTGAACAAAGAAAATTGTAGTAGCATACATTGATGTTAAGAACACCTATAAACATGAGTTGATCGTATTGAAAAAATTTTGCTTTTATGGTATTTTATCATCAATGTAGTAGCTAATGCTACACAAATCAATAAATATGCAAATTTCTTCACATGTGAAGATACATATCCTTTCTTCACATGTGAAGATACAAATCCTTTCTTCACATGTGAAGATACATATCCTTTCTTCACATGTAAAGATACATATCCTTTCTTCACATGTGAAGGGTGTTCGATATCCTTTAAATTTGTATTAATATTTTTCTAGATTAAATGACAATATTTTCTAATATCAGTAGAAACAAAACAAACAGTTGGAACCAGTCTGCATTAACAGCAGAAACCATATAAGTACTATACCAGCAGAAATCATATAAGTACTATACCAGCACAAACCTGACAGCAGGAACAAAAACTACTACATCAGCATCAATGTACTATTACAATTTAATTTTATTTGTAGTATCTTAATTAGTAATATTTATTTGGTTATTCATTATATATATATATATATATATATATATATATATATATATATATATATATATATATATATATATATATATATATATATATATATATATTAAACAGTTGGACTCAGAATTGGATAAACTTGATCATAAAGTTGATTTGCTTGAAACAGTTGTTTCTGATTTGGAATATGAGTTTACTTCATGGTTTTATGAAAATCCAGATAATGATAGGTTGAAAAAGATAAAAGCTAAGTTCAACCTTTGTATTAGAAATATTTATCTGTATGGAGATGATATGTCAAGGAGTGTTGTTAAATATGATAATCAATCTGGTAAAGGAAAAGATATTGATGGGTTTGAAGTTGATGATGATGACTGGATTGATAACTTAAAAATTATGGAACAAATGTTGATGATGGCTGGAATAATGAAATAGAGAATTATGAAACTGGAGAGTGCAGTCATCAAAATGAAGAACCAGTTGAAGACATAGTCAATGATGTGGAAAAAGATGATAACACTGGAGAGTGCACTCACCAAAATGAAGAACCAGTTGAAGACATAGTCAATGATTTGGAAAAAGATGATAACATTTGTTTTCAAACGTTTCAAGTTCCTTTAATAGAAACTGGTGATAAGGAACGGATTGATTGTTTGAAAACATTAAATACTGAAGTAGATAAACTGTTCTATAAAGATGAGATGAAGCAATCTACAGAAGAAGTTCATATTGATTCTAAGATATTTGGGGTTCCGGATATTTTAAAAGAAGTGGAAAAGAAGATTATTTTTTCTCCAGATAAAAGTCCAAAGAAGGTTACAGTTGCTAAAGACGTTGACATTAGGATTTTTGGGACTCCAAAACCATTTAATCTAGATGAGAATAATTTTGAAGAAGAAAAGAAAGTAAAACCTTTGTCATGTTTTATAAATCCGTTTGTTGTTTCATCCCCTTATGCACAACAAAGTTTGGACGACAAACCATCTTTTTCTTTGGGTCCTGAATTTGAGTTCGATAAAGATGAAATTGAAGATAGAAAGCCAGTGATCAATGAAACACCTATTAGGCAAAATCCAAGGCGTGATGTTGCTATTCCTGTTCATGCAAGATCACCATACAAAATCAGGAAGATTTGTCCAATTATTCCAATAAAAGCTTCAAAAGAAAAAGTAGCTGATACGCTTTTTATGGTGCCTGATGAGACTAATCCAGTGTAAGAGAAATTTGTTAATAATTTATAAATTTATATCTTTTTTCACTTGTGAAATTTATTAATATTTTTAAAAAATGATATATATATATATATATATATATATATATATATATATATATATTGCAGTGATTTGGTATATGATTCTAGTTCATCCAATACTTTGTTACTTCGATTTACACTAGAGACATTATCTCCTGGACTGAAAGTAGATGAAGGTGTTATTGAAGCATGGTCGGATGTGTTGAACTTCATGGAGCGTTACAAATCACCCGAAAGTCCATCTAGATACTTTTTCAAACCAATTGTTGTAAGTGTTTTTTAATTTTGATTACTTGTTATTCAATATTTTTTACTTGTGAAGAAAATAATATAGGAATGAGTAACTTGCCTAAATCATAGATTATGAGAATCAATATTTTCACTTGTGAAGAAAATAATATAGGAATGAGTTAGTTGTGTTAATCATAGATTATGAGAATATTTGTACCTCAGTTTTGATTATTTGTTATTCAGTGTTGATTTAGAGGCCATTTTTTAAGTTTAGAATCAATATTTTCACATGTGAAGAAAATAATATAGGAATGAGTTAGTTGTGTAAATCATAAATTATGAGAATATTTGTACCTCAGTTTTGATTATTTTTTATTCAGTGTTGATTTAGAGGTGATTTTTTAAGTTTAGAAAACAATATTTTCACTTGTGAAGAAAATCATCTAAGAATGAGTTAGTTGTGTAAATCATAGTTTATGAGAAAATTTGTACCTCATTTTTGATTATTTTCTCATCAGTGTTGATTTATAGCTGATTATTTAAGTTTAGAATCAATATTTTCACTTGTGAAGAAAATTATCTCGTTATGAGTTAGTTGGGTAAATCAATATTTTTTATTGTTGATTTAAGTGTTGATTTTTCTTTCACTTGTGAAAGAAATAAAATATGAATGATTTTTGTTTTTTGTAAAAAACTAATCATGAGAATATTGTACTTCAGTGTTATCTTTAAAATGCAATTATTGAGTATTATCTTTAATTTGTTATTCAAACGAAGGGAATAGTTGATATTTCTACATCATATTATGAGAAGTATCAGTTTTTTGAAGATGCTGTTCTTAGGACTGATTACCAAGTAAAAAGGACTTTAGTAGCTGAAAATTTCAATCTGGTATGGCTCTTTAATTTTCTATTAGTTTTTATTAAATATGCATTTTCTAATATTATATGTATTTTTAATTGATATATATATATATATATATATATATATATATATATATATATATATATATATATATATATATATATATATATATATATATATATATATATATATATATATATATTGAATCAGATATTCTTTCCTATATACTGTGTAGACCACTTCTTTTTTATTTGCTTTGATATAAAGAAACGAAAAGTTGTAATTATCGACAATTCAATGGTGGATGAAGAAAATGAGAGTAGATATTGTTCAATTCCAGAACTTTTGGTGAGAAAAAATTTAAATATGTATAATATTTTTTTCTTATATTTTTTAAAAATTTATGTTTTTTATTTACTTTTTATTTTTGCAAATAAAGATGTTTGAAAAGTTTCACAACATATTCAATTCACCAAAGATTGGATTTTCATTTCAAAAAGTTACTGCTGAAAGACTTTAAATGAAATGGAGAACTGTGGATAATTTTTTTGATGATGGAGTTTTTTTTATGTTGCATATGAATATGTATTTTGGCGAAACTGAGAGTAAATGGGAATACGGTCTTTTAAAGGAAAGTAAGGAACAAACCAAGCAACTTCACATGCTCAGGTTAGTCACTTCATACGTAATAAAAAATGATTGAATGATAATTTCACTTTCTATAAGATTAAAAAGTGTTCATACAGCTTTTTGAATGATATTTTCACTTTTTTAATTATTATTTAATTTTTCACATGTGAAATTTTTATTGATTTTAACTATTGCTATTTCCTTTTTAACTGATCAAAGTTTGCTGCAAGGATAATTTTGGCAGATAATAATAAATGCATGAATGATTTTGTCAAAGAAGTTGCAAAGTATTGTACAATGGACAAATCAGTAAGGAAACAACTTATTGAAGTAGCAGTTGAAAATAGAGGAAAAAGATTAGATGAGTTGCTCTGAAAATTAGATTTCTGGGTTCAAAAAGTTTTGAAAGTTAGATTATCTGAACTTAAAAATATTATTCAAGGTTTCATCATGCTTTAGATGTTATTATTGTTGTTGACATTTGTTTGACAATATGTTTATCTTTTCAACTTTAAAAATTTAATGTTGCATGTTATTTTTTTTTTATTATTATTTTTAAAGTTAAAGTAAATTTATAGAGTAAATTGTTTGAAATAAAATTATACCAAAGAAGACCAGTAAATGCATATGTGAAAGTAAATTGACAGAGATAAGATTAAATGCATATTTGTGAATTTTGAATTTATTTTAAAGATAAGAATAAATGCACATTTGAAAAACTAACTGCAGAAAGTCTGCATTAACAGGAGAAACCAAAACTAGCAGGAACTATATACCAGACAGCAGAAACCAAAACTAGTACATCAGCAGCAAATATGTAAAACCGTATAACTACTATACCAGCAAGAACTATATAACTCATAGCAAATACCAGTCTGCATTAATAGCAGAAACGATATAACCACTTTACCAGCAGGAACTATATACCAGACAACAGAAACCAAAACTAGTACATCAGCAGCAAATATGTAAAACCGTATAACTACTATACCAGCAAGAGTTATGTACCTGACAGCAGGAACCAGTCTGCAATACCAGCAGAAACCAGGAGGAACTATATACCTGACAGCAGAAACAAATACAACTACATTAGCAGCAATGTACTATTACAATTGAATGATTCCTAACAATCCTCCCATAAATTTGAATTTGACGTGCTTAACTTCAAGTTTCTATATATATCTAGGCTTCCAAAGCTTGACTAATGACACATGATCTTTAGCAACAACAACAAAAAGACACCAGCAGCAACATAAGTTGTAACCAGCAGGAGAAGGAGTAGATTTGATAAGCCTTTAGCAACTAACTACTCACTCTTGGTCGAGCTAGTCCTTTTGGTGGAATCATTTTTGAGTTGGAAAACATTAATTTTGTTTTTCACAAGTGAAAATAAATATAGAGTAATAGTAATTGCCTCAAGAAACAACTATTTATAAAACTTAAAAAAATCATTCATATAATATCTTTATTAATTCTGAAATCTATACATTGACACTCTATCTTCAAAGTATCATATTAAAATGTAAAAAAAATGTATTAACATATGCATTTCCTAATGTCGTGTAATCTGCAAATCATTTTTATTATCAATCACTATGCACTGTTGAATCACTATCTGTCACAACTTCATTCTCTTTTCTTTTGCAGTTCCTACTGTCATGTCTTCTCAGCTTTTGACATTTTTTACAAAATCTTCTCTTCTTCTTCAAATATTCTCTTACTTTCTCCAAATCACCCTTAATTCTTTGTCCAGCTGGAGCATCTCCTTTGTTTTTACATTTTTTTGGATTCTGAACATCATTGGTTGCTGGCTTTTCTACTCCAAGCTGAATATTAAACATTTCCTTCTTAGTCAACGGTTTAGCATTTGGATTTGCTTCTTCAACTTCACTCTTCAGAATTTTGATTCTTTCCACATATTCAGTCAGCTTTGGTATATCTTTTGCCAAAATATTAAGGCAGTAGTCTACTGCAGAATAAGTTGTAGTTGAAAGATGTGAGATATAACTTTTCACATACACATCAAACCATAACACAAGGTGGCGAATAAGATGGAATTCTAGAGAGAGAAAGTTAGAGGTTTAGGGAACTTAGTGAGAGAAAGTGAAAGATATTATTATGAGCTCCAACTCTCTACCTTGGAAGGTAGAGAGTATATATAGTCTTACATAACTCGCCACACTTTGGGCTGTGGATCAGGCATACAGTGGGTAAAGACCCGTCCGTCCTCCACGGTGTTACTTAACTAAATTACTACTTAACTTAAAAGAACTACGACTACGAGCTTTCTAACGAATACATATACTTGAGGTGACCGACTCTTTAATACCGGGAATTTCTAATTCCTAACAATCTCCCCCTAAGGGAGGTCACCTCAATAATATACCAAAATTACATTGAATACAAATAGATATGACATTTAACAATTGATCTTGCATTCTTGATGTAGTCCTTTGCTCCTAAGCTCGTAGTCATTGAATCTTCACAATGCATGTTTGGTTACTTCAAGTGGAGGTCTTTTACTGATCCACGTGATGATGAGTTTGAGCCATCTTTGGAGATCATCGGCTATCAAAAATCTCTGAGACATCCATTGTGGTGTTGTGACTTTGGGACCGACATGCTCACATTTTGGATCATGATTTCTTCTCATCAGAGTAGCGGAAGCATTTGTTGAATCACGATATTGGCAGCAGCGTAGCAGAAGCTTGGTGTGAAAATATCAGAGTCATTGATGCACTAATCATGATTTCTTTTGATATGAATGTGTTAAGTGAGCATGCGGCTATGGATTGACCGCTTCATTCTGATCAGCTGCAAACGTCGGGCGTACCTGCATACAACAGTTAGCAACAAATCGCACGAAAGTGTCTTTGATCACTTTCGATGAATTGAGGTACACGGCCCACGGTTCCCCGTTGATCAGTACAAGTACTGCCTGTGATCAGGTAGGATTCCTAAGAATCTCCTTGACAGGGTTTCGCAGCTGTTCTAGCTGTTCTCAAACCGGAACGTCTCAAAGAAGACAACACGGAGTGAGTGAACCAGCGAATTTTAAGTCCACTGATTGATGAAAAGAGATTTGAAAAACAATCGTGTATTGCTCAATAGAAGTTGTTTTTGCAATACACCGAAGGTTTTATTGAAAATCAATTATCAATCATAAAAATACCTTTTGGTTTGAAAAATGAGTACACGGTCGATGTGCTAAAGAAAAGAGTTTATAAGCACAAAGACCGGTTTTTCAAAGGTATCCGTCAATCCCTAACCTGAACCAGGATTGATTCAAGAAATTGAATCGCCCCATTGTTTCTGTTCAGTTGTCACATGGTTGATCTATATGATAGATCTCACATGCCACCTACCAGGAGCTTGTTTGATGTTGGCTCCAAAAGGCTTTCCATCTTCATTGTGAATATCAAACACATCACTCAGATGTTCTGGCAATACCACAAGGATAATGCGTAGGACTCAAGATATAATCTCTCTTTCCACATTGTGTGAAACAGAGAGTCTTCATTGAAAGTGTCCTAGTGAGATTAATTGATGATCTCGTGGCTCTAGACTCAATTTGTGCATATTTGGATCCTATAACGGAGACTAGGGAGAGGGTCTCCTTCTTCAATATCAACCATCTCTAAGAGAAAGTCGATAGATAATGTCGGTTCCCCGTGAGAATGAAACAAGCCCTTTTAAGAGGAACTTGAGTGGTTTGGAAAGTTGAAGTGCAGTGCGTCACTGGGTCCATGACGTCTTGTCTTCAATACCGATGTTACCATCAGTAGCATATGAAGTGAACCCGGTTTCTGCCCTAAGGTTGAATTAATGGAGGGCTATTTGTTTTCACCCTATTTTCATTCAATTCTTTTTAATTCTTCAACCCCTTCAGTGCTTACCGAGACTTCATAGCTATTACCTTGTTGGGTTTATTCCAGTACTAGCTCAGTCTTAGTCTGCACTCTTCCCATATCTCACTTTTCTCCTTTTATCATCATACCTAAGGACTTCTACACTAACTAGTGGATTGTCCCTGGGTAGATCCCTCCGGTTCTGGCGGATCATGGGAACCAATACCTAACCTTATCATCCTTATATCACCGTACATAAAGTAAAGTTGGTCGGTCAATTTGGTATTGTTCATCTGCCATTGGATCCAATTGAAAACCATTTGAAAATCAATTCAGATACTTGTGATATATTATCAAAGCATTTTGTACCTGAATTGTTTTTGATATTTTTAGAACGAGAACTCCCCCTCAACATGTGCATCAAGTATTTGAGAAATTTTAAGCACATGGAGGCAAGAGAAAGAATTAACTTCTTTGATTACAATTTTCTAAAAGATATCAACATCACTTCCCTCAACAGATCAAGTGGGTATAACATTTCCGGGAAGGATGAGGTTTCCATGAATTTTGCTCCCCCTCAATATGTGCCTTGAGGTTTGAAAAGAGATTTGCACATACTAGAGGGAACCTGCACATTGGGATAAATGATCACGTTTCAAATCATAGGTTTAAGATAGGTGCTCCCCCTCAACATGTGCGTTGAAAAATTGAAATCGTTTGTCACATGTGGGAGGGACAGCATGTTCATTCATGTGAAACCATTTACCTTAATGTCAGTTTAAATCTAATTTAAATCACACATTCTCCCCCGATCACAATTATCAAATCATTTGAGATTTGTGATCTCGTATAGATTTAAATTGATTTTGAAAACTTTTAGGGAGAACTGTGACTTGATTGTGAAAGCGTTTGAACTGATAAGGATCGGATTTTAAGACTTTAAACTCCATTTATAAAACCATGCATGTATATCTTTTGAAAACAATTTAATGCCAAATAACTTTTTAATTTAATTGAAATCATTCTCCCCCTCAATCAATGACGTAGGTTGTTGATTGAGAGATAGAGATTTTGACAAATAAGTCCTGATGATTATCAAAAATAGAGATTGGGTTATTTTTCAAAGCATTTAGTTTTCAGCAGATAGGAGTTTATAGAATCAGAGCATAAGATTTGAAAACATGGTAAAACATGGCTCTGTTCTTTCTTTAAAAAGCGGGTTATTGCCTGAAAATGACAATAAACCATTTCTCTTTCTCCCAAAATTTTTTTTTTTTTTTTTTTTTTTTTTTTTTTTTTTTTTTTAAAGAATTCGAACAACATCTAAAGACCCGTGTCATTCTTTGAATGACAGCACAAAGACCGTAGATATTATCGAACCGGAAGAAACATGACAAAAATGACAATAATAATAATTTTTTTTTTTTTTTTTTTTTTTTTTTTTTTTTTTTTTTTTTTTTTTATGGATTTTGAAAGTTTTATATTTTTGTATTTTGTTTTTCAAATATATATGTACATGAGATAGATGAAGATAGACCTTTACTCCTCGTCTTCCTCCTGAAGACGTTTGAGAGTTTCTGGTTGAAGGCTTTTCAAACCAAGACGTGGAAGAATAAACTCAAAACGTTCTCTTGGAAGAGCTTTGGTGAAGATGTCTGCTAACTGATATTCAGACCTCACAAAATATAGTTCCACCACACCTTTTTCCACTTGTTCCCTGATGAAATGATGTCGAATGTCGATATGCTTTGCTCTTGAGTGTTGAACGTTGTTGCATGAGAGAGCAATAGCACTTTTATTATCACAGTACAGAGGTATTTTGTTGAATTCAAAGCCATAGTCAGATAATTGAGATCTCATCCATAAGATTTGAGCACAACAAGATGACATGGCTATGTATTCAGCCTCTGTAGAGGAAATAGAAGTACTCATTTGCTTCTTTGAAGACCAGCTCACAAGCTTATCACCCAAAAACTGAGCACCTCCTGACGTACTTCGACGTGTATCTTGACAACCTGCATGATCAGCATCTGCATAGGCCGTTAGTGACATACCGGTGTCCTTCGGGTACCATAGTCCCATATTGATGGTTCCTTGGAGATACCGAAAGACCCGTTTAACTGCTTCAAGGTGCTTTTTAGTAGGCTTAGCCTGGTATCTAGCACACATGCACACAGAGAACAAAATGTCTGGTCTACTAGCAGTGAGATACATCAGGGATCCAATCATACTCCTATATTTCGTTTGGTCAATCATGATCCCTGAGAGGTCCTCATCTAGTTTGGTTCGGTCAATCATGGGGGTGTCAACAGGGTCACTTGAATCAAATCCAAATTTCTTTAAAATCTCTGTTGCATATTTAGATTGATTTATGAAAATGCCTCCGGGACTTTGTGAAATTTGTAATCCCAGGAAAAATGACATTTGTCCCATCATTGACATTTGAAACTTTGAACTCATTTCATTAGAAAAACGATCACATTCCATTGGGTCAGTCGAGGCAAAAATAATATCATCAACATAAATTTGAACATGAGTTAAATGTTTGCCTGACTTCCTGGTGAACAATGTAGGATCAACTGCTCCTTTGCTGAATCCGGTTGAAAGAAGAAACTTTGAGAGTGCATCATACCAAGCCCTTGGAGCTTGCTTTAAACCGTAAAGAGCCTTCTTCAAACGATAAACATGAGTAGGATGCTCTTGATTTACAAATCCTTCAGGTTGGCTGACGTAGACGACTTCTTTAAGATCTCCGTTCAGAAATGCCGTCTTTACATCCATCTGATATACCACCATGTTCTTGCTTGCAGCATTAGCCAAAAAGATTCTGATTGCCTCGATTCGAGCAACTGGAGCAAATGATTCTTCAAAGTCTATACCCTCCTCTTGACGATATCCTTTAGCAACCAATCGAGCCTTGTTTTTCAACACATCACCATGCTCATCAAGTTTTACTTTGAAGATCCATTTTAGAGCTATAATCATAGCACAGTCTGGAGCAGGTACTAACTCCCATACATCCAGACGATCAAACTCATGAATTTCATCTTGCATAGCATTGAACCAGCTATCTTCATTCATGGCAGTTTTAACGTCTTTTGGTTCGATCTTAGATAGTACGGAGTTGAAGAAGCACCATAAGGCATCGGTTGCGAGTTGCTTCCGGGTTGATACAGGACGAGAGGGATTTCCAATGATGTTGTCTAATGGATGATCGTGAGTCCATTTTCTGAGGTGTTCATGTGGCATTTGTTGAGGAACTGAAGTAGCTGAGTCGATGTCTCCTGAAGAAGATGGTTCTGATGATGATACAGGAGTAGCGAATATGTTTTCAAATGGAGCATCTTCAGGAGTTGCAAAGGGATTAACTTCATCATTGGTGCCAGAAACATTTCCATGATGTACAATTGAAGAGAGATGATTTGTTGATGAGACTGAAGGATCAGCAGCAGGTGCTTCTTGACTTACAGATATAGAGACTGATGAATTGACTTCATTCACTGGAATATGAGCATCCTCTGTTGTAGGGATCAGCACCTCATTAGTAGTAGACTCATACAGTTCATCAAACATGGGATCAAACAGTTTCTTTACATCATCTTCAGATGGAGGTACATATGGAGTTTCTTGAGAGGAGTTTGGAACAAGAGATGAACCAATAGGACTGTTTTGAAGTGCGGGTCCTGAGCTGGAGTGTCCAGGAGCCATTTGACCGGTCAGCTCATCAAACGTAACGTGAATTGTTTCCATGATATTTCGGGTTCTTTTGTTGTAGATTCGGTATCCCTTTTTGTTGGGTGCATATCCTACAAATATTCCAATGTCAGCTTTAGCTCTAAGTTTACCCAAGTCTTGACCCTCATTAGTTGGATAGCACAATGCACCAAACACACGAAGGAAAGATAGATTAGGTTTCCTGTTGTGTACAAGTTCGTATGGAGTTTTTCCATGAGTGGTGTGAATCAGGGAGCGATTTTGTGTGTAGCATGCAGTGGCAATTGCTTCAGCCCAGAGAAACATTGGAACCTTTGAGTAGATCAGCATTGTTCTAGCAGCTTCAACAAGAGAACGATTTCGTCTTTCAACTACACCGTTCTGTTGAGGGGTTCGTGGAACACTTCTTTGATGGCTGATTCCAACGCTTTCATAGAATTCACTAAGTTGTTTGTTGACAAACTCAGTTCCATTGTCTGTTCTGATAATTCTGACAGTTTTGTTTAGTCTAACCTGCAGCTGTTTGATGAGTTTGATGATGATATCAGGAGTTTCATCCTTTGTCCTTAAGAACTTGACCCAAGTGAATCTAGAATAATCATCAACCACAACTAACACATATTTCTTCCCAAAGATATTCTGCACCCTCATCGGTCCACATAAATCCATATGAATCATATGAAGAACTTCTGTGACAGAGTTAGTAGGTTTGGGTTTATGGGCATACTTCTTGCTTTTTCCCAATTGACATGCTGAACAAAGATGATCCTTTTCATACTTTAGTCTAGGTAAACCTACAACTAAGTCCTTTCTGGAAAGATCGTTGATTGTGCCGAAGTTCAAGTGATTGAGACGACGATGCCATAACCATGACTTTGTTTTTGAAGCCTTTGATAACAAGCATATTGGTGAAGCTCTCATCATGTCATCGATAGAGATAGTGTAAAGGTTTGAGCCACGAGTTCCTTTCAACAGTTCCTTACCATCAAGATCTCTAACAAAGCAGGTATGTTTTCTGAAGGCCACTTCTAGATCAGAATCACAGAATTGACCAACAGAGAACAGATTATGACCTAAACCTTCCACATAATACACTCTGGAGATGACACTATCACCAACAACATAATCTCCATAACCCATAATAGCACCGAAATGATCATTACCAAATCTAACAGTCCCGATGAATTTGCTCACGAAGTTCATGAGCCTTGACCGGTCTCCAGTCATATGCTTGGAACAGCCTGAGTCCAGGTACCACAGAACGATTTGAACGATCTGCAGTTGAACACAGACAAGAATGGATAACTGGATATTTGGGATCCCCATGCAAGAATGGGTTCCATTTGGTTAGTAGCAACAGTTGGACCACCCACATCAGAAATAGAAGCATTCATATCAGACAGTGAAGGAATGGAATCATTGTGAATAGATGCAATACTAGTGTCTGTATTAGCCCTATTTACAGTGTGACCACTTCTTAAGGGAATAGTTCTACCAGTAGGCATCCATTTTCTAGTGGGCATTATCTGATTAGTCTTATGACCAACAGGTATCCAATAAAAGCCTATTCTGCTGAATGTTCTTCCTGTGGGTTTCCATTGTTTTCTAACTCTCTTTCGCTTTTGCCTTTTAGCCTTTTTAGCATGAATTTTAGCATTAACAACATTAACTGGACAATTAACATCATTAGGCAAAACATTAACATCACATTCATGATTAGAAACAGAATTCAAGCAATCATCAGTACAAGGTTTGCAAATAGCATCAGAATTCGAATTAATCACAGTACGCCTATGGCTAATACTAGAATCAACACGATTCGTTTTATTCGATTCAAACTTAAGGTTCCTAGATTGTTCTTCTACTCTCTTCCAGTGCACATTCTTAGCTTGAGAGGTCCTATCATTCCTTGTATTGTCTTGAGACTTTGACCTGCTCCCTTTAATGTCACTGATTACTCCTGTAGAGGGAATGGGAACATTAGTTTGTTTTACTACTCTTTGCACCACCTGTTTAGATGTGCTGGGATCTGAACTACATGCAGGTGCACTCAGGTTCACTTTCTTAACATTAGAGGTACTGAGATTAGTACTCCTAGAAGGCACATTTGAGTTCACTTTCCTAGTATTGACAGATCTAAAATCTGAACTACTCACTGGTGCACTACTCCTCACATTCAAACTATTGGGAATCGAGTGCATGTCATGTTTGGCCTTAGGCATTGAGCATGGAATCAAGGGGTTAACTCTCTCACCTAATGTCTTTGGGCATATAGTGATCAAACATTCTAAGATTTCTTGAGATCGTTTGGCATATAAGCATGCATGTCCAATTGCATTATCATGAGGTTTCTCTAGCTTATCTTCTTCAACAATCTCACGCAGGCATTCTAAGCAATCCTTAAGGGATGAGAAATATGTTTGAATGGCAAGTTTGTTGTTCCTTAGGTGAGGGGGGACATATGTCACAGATAAAGTAGATTTATTACCAGAGGGAACCTTAGATACAACATTCTCCGCATTGATCATTGGCATTTTCCCTTTTACCTGACTCTTCAGATTCTCAATTTCCTTTTGCAATGAAGTTATTTGTTCGTTGTTTTTGTTACGAGTGACTTTAATTGATTCAAACAACTCATTGAAATGACGTTTAACCTTTTCATTCTCTTCAAGGAAACTTTCGTTTTCCTTTTGTAAAGCATTTACTAGGTTTTGAAGATGAAACGTTTGAGAATTCTGAGAATCTAAAGAAGGAGGCATTTGGGAACCTGTCATATTGTTCGTTTGACCCTTTAATTGAGAGATTTGGACTTTCAACTTTCTGATCGTGTTACACTGAGCATGAATCTGTTCATCTCGTTTGTTTATTTGAAAAACTGCATCAAACTCTGGAACATCTGAAGATGTCTTGAAATTTGAAGTTTTGACATTTTCTTTGAGATGTTGATATTTTAGTTGTAGATTAAAATACTCAACTTCTAGTTTAGAAAAATGTTTAACCAAATTGTCATGATCATCCAGTTCAATTTTCTCATTAAGTTTAGAATTAGTTTTTTCAAGCTCAATGACACGATCATGGGAGACTTTCAGGGCCACAGATAGTTCATGAAATTTGGAAGCATTAATAGAGCAATTTGAAGCAGTAAAAAAGACATCTTGAGCAACACATTCAGTAATAAGATTCTCATTCAATGTATGCAGGTTCTTCCTCTCGATCTCATTATATTTTAATGCACGCTCATAATCACTAATTTCAACTATTATTGCATCAAATTCCTTTTCCATCCCCTTAATGTCTGTTTCTATCCCCTTTTTAAGACTCTCAAAGTGATCCTTTAAAAGTTTAAAGAAGGGCATGACCTCAGTTAAATAACATTCTTTCATTTGTTCAAAACCCCTTTCTCCTTCAGTTATGCCAGTGGGTGTGATCCTTTTCTTGCAAGTTTTCTCAAAATCAACAAATAGTTGAAAAATAACGTATTGGCTAATTAAGATATTGCTTTTAGTGGCAATTGTTCTAGGAACAAGATGCATTGGTGTGTTAGGAGGATACACAGTAGCTTTAGGCATTTTCCAAAGGGGAGGATTTGTTTTTACAATATTTTCGGCTTTCTGCTTATCTAAATCCATTTTCCAGAAGACTTGTTCGGGAGTCAACAAAGTCTGAGGCTTAAACTTGTTTAATGCAATCCAGTTTTCCTTCTTATAATCATGAGGAGTGATATTTATGTTCTTCTCTTTGCATTTGGGGTCATCTAGTTTTTTGTTCATCCTTTCCCTAGTGACTTCATCTGATTTCTTATCTTCCTCCGTGCACTCAACGCAACTAGGTTTCTGCCTAGGCTTAAGAATTTCATTACCATCATAAATCACCTTTTGAGTATTTCTAGCCTTTTTGATTACCTCAGGATTTGGTTCCTCAACAAGGGGAATGCTATGCTTATCGCTTAATACTCGATGTTTGGTGACCATGTGAGCAGTCTGAATGGTGTTTCCTTGTATGTACAACTTGTTTTCAAGTTTGTTTTTCAAAGTTTTCAGATTAGAAAAATCTCTCAAGAGCTTTGATTCTTTTGCATTAAATTCTTGCTTAAGCATTTTCACGTTTTCTTGAAGTTCTTGTTTTTGCTTAGCTGTTTTAGAAAGTTTTTCTTGCAAAGAATTTAATTCTTGTTTCAATACTTCTTCTCTAAAATTACTTTTTCTAATTACTGTACGTACTTGGTCATCCATTTCCTGCTCACGAGTGGTCAACTCAAATTTTGCACGTTGTTCATAAATGGCAACACGTTCCTTATATGCATTTAGTTCAGAGATAATGGAATCATCAGGAGCACATGCAGTGAATTCATCAAAAGCATAGTCATTGTTGACTGCAGAAGATGCATCACTAGGTACAACTTCACTTTCACTTTGTTTCACATATTGATCATATGGGACAATATTGATATTACCCGTATTTTCAATATTTGATTCAAAAGTTTCGGTTGGTTGTACTTTGTCATGCATCTGTTGCACATCAGCATCATCATATAGCTTTAATACCTCAGAAATGAGTTTGTCCCTGGATGGGCCAGCTTGTGGTGAAGAAGAGATCTTGGAAGAAGCCATTGGAGAGATGCTAGCCATAAAGATTGTGTGTGCAGTAGGTCCATCATCTACATCAGAATCGTATGCATCACAGTCACCGACTTGAAAGGCATTTTGATGATTGTGACCTATCTCCTGAATGGGCTGCTCATCTACATCTGCATCATAGGTCTTGGCATTGCCTTCAGCAAGAAACAGCAGTTCCTCTTCATTCAAAGTAGCACCATTGTCCTGAGCTTGAGCCAGCAGCATCTTATCTCTGAAGTATTCGGCATTTTGTGGACGCTTTGGAGATGTGCAGTTCCTTGCAAAGTGTCCCTCACCACCACAGTTAAAGCATTTGATTGGCTTAGCATGACCTTGGTTACCATTTCTTCCTCGATTCTGGTTTCCAACATAACCTCTCCCAGCTCCACCTCTCCCCTGATCATACTGTCTTTCCTGAACTGGTTGCACCACGATCCTTCCATCTTTAACAGTGGCTTGATTATGTGGGTTAGATGCAGTTCGTAGGTTGTTGTTGGTTTGTGGGAGAGAGTTCATGTTTTGACTAATGAGTAGAGCTAGTTGATTAACGATGTTATCCACGCGTGCATCAGCATCAGCTTGTTTGAACTGAGGATCAGGGATGAGTTTGTGATTACCATTACCCAAGGGAATGACTTGTGATGCTTTGGTTGTGATTCCAATGTTTGAGTAGAAGGCAGTTGAATCATTAGATGAGCTTGTCTCTCCTGGGTTAGTTTTGAACTGATTGAGAATCAATTTTTCAAACATAGCATGTCTCTCATTCTGAAGGAGGAAGGCATAGAGTTGCTCATAGTTTGTATGCTTCAATCCTTTAGTGAGTTTCACAGATGTGACAAACTTGTGCCATTCGGGATTCATGTTGTTCACAAACTTTGAGTTCAACTGAATGTTAGGCATAGTCATCTTGATGTTCCTCATGTCATTCACTAACTTATGAAATCTCACATAGTACTCATAGACACTCTCATCTGGTTTCATCTTGAAGTGCTCAAATTCATCATAGAGTTGGGATTCCCTGTCTTCCATAGTTAATTCTGAACCTGAGAGAAGCATCTTAACGTTATCCCAAACAGCCTTTGCATCAGTGTTATGATTGATCAGCTTGTAGATGTCTTTAGGAAGACCTTGAAGAACAATGTTTGAAGCCCTGATATCTGCATCGAATCTCTTTTTCTCCTCATTATCAAGCTCATTGTACATCTTAGGTCTGTCCATTCCGTAGACAGGAGTACCATCTTCATTAGTATCAAGTATGTCTCTAGTCGTCTCAACCCGATATGGTCCTTCATCAATGGATTTGAGAATGTTGACACCATTTTCCTTTCCAAGGCAATACAATCTGATTCGTTGAGCCCAAGAATCGTAGTCAGTTCTGTCAAGCATTGGTGGACGAGTATCTGAGCCAGCTGCTTGAACATCCTCGGCAACAGTGGAGATGACAGTGGGAACAGTGGGAATGTTGGTAGACATGTTAACAGATTATACGGGATTTTATGACTCTATGATTAAACCGGGAAATAGATTCTTTCACGGGATTTTACTAAATCAAGAGAAAACCGTAAACAATCACTCAAGTTGCTAGATGATAAGATGCTAACTCGCTACCAAATAATGCACTAAGTCGCTAGAAATTAGTGCACTAAGTCGCTAACCCTTAACTCGCTACACGTCTAAGTCGCTAGAATCCCAAGTCGCCAACAGAAGAGCAATTCGCTAAGTAGTAACTCGCCACAGACTAAGTCGCTAGCCAAATTTGTGCAGTAATTCGCTACACAATTCGCTAGATATGCAAGTCGCTAAAGAGCAACTCGCTACAGACTAATTCGCTACCACAAGTCGCTAACCGTAGTGGAGATTCCACTACTTGTACTGTAACTCGCTAGCTCTAACTCGCTAGATTTTATAACTGTAAGTCGCTACCAAGAAAACAAGTCCGAGAGCTAATTCGCCAGGTTGAAAAACCAAATAACCTTCACTTTTCAATCCAAAAACAACCCAACCAAGATGATTCAAGCTTACCAAATGAAAACCTAAACACTTTTGATGATTCTAAACATAAAAGTACCAACAAAATTCAAACTTTAACACAAGAAATCAACCAAATGATGCAAAAACCACTAAACTTTTTCAAACTCAAAAACCACCTAAAAACCACTATAAATCCAAAGATGTGCAAGATATGATCTAACCATGGCTCTTGATACCAATTGTGAGATATAACTTTTCACATACACATCAAACCATAACACAAGGTGGCGAATAAGATGGAATTCTAGAGAGAGAAAGTTAGAGGTTTAGGGAACTTAGTGAGAGAAAGTGAAAGATATTATTATGAGCTCCAACTCTCTACCTTGGAAGGTAGAGAGTATATATAGTCTTACATAACTCGCCACACTTTGGGCTGTGGATCAGGCATACAGTGGGTAAAGACCCGTCCGTCCTCCACGGTGTTACTTAACTAAATTACTACTTAACTTAAAAGAACTACGACTACGAGCTTTCTAACGAATACATATACTTGAGGTGACCGACTCTTTAATACCGGGAATTTCTAATTCCTAACAAAAGATCCATAATTTTTTCAGTATCTGAACCCCACAAATTTTTCTTTTTCCGAATATCTGGTGGCAGTATGTCTCTCTTCCATCGCCGTAATATGTATTTATCAGGAATAACTTCAATTCCTTTTCCTTTCATTACACAATATACATGCCTGCACAAGAATCCAAATCTTGCAAAGTTCATGCATGAACATACCGTCGTCCCATCTGACATATCAGTTGACACCTACATAATCATAAAATAGATTAAAAAATTAGGTGTTTATAGAATTTTCACATGTGAAAAATATAATTTATTAACTAAATCAAATTATTTATATACAAAATTCAAATCAATATCATCAGCAAATATAATAAAATCAACAATTAATAATCATGCATAGACAATTAGTTATTCAAACTAAGCAAGCTATAACCTACTAAACAACTAATAATATATGTTGATAGATTTTTCACATGTGAAGCATATCATTAAATTATGTGCAGAAATCAAACATATCACAAAATAAAGTAAATTTATAGACCAATCAATAATTATCCAATGCACAAACAATAACTCAATATGTTGTAATTCATAGAAGTTTCACATGTGAAAAATATTATTTATTAACTCTATTTATAAATTAGAATTTTTAAGAATAGAAAATACCTTGAAACGTAGCTCTTTTTTTGTCCTATCCCTTCTGTTTTGAACTTCAATGCCATCTTCAATAACTTCTGACACTTGATGACAATCATAAACAGCAGAGTTTATTTCATCTTGAATCAGCAAGAAAATTGTCCTTGTGTAGATCTTTGCAGCATGACGTTCTATCGCCAATTTAGTCTTGTATCTCGGAACTTTTTGAATTGTTTGAGCATCTAAAATTTCTTGTTTATGCCTTTGTCATTCCATAGCAGATTCAAAGCCCATCATGAAGTTTAACAACGTTGATCCACTGCTTGTAAAGTTTGAAAAAAATTAATTCTCACTCTCTGATCTTGATGTAGTTCTCATAAGGCCACACAATTCAACATCTTTGAAGTAAGCTGGAATCCATCTCTCTCTTATTTCAAACATATCTGATAACCATTTGTTTTCTTGCAGGTTAAATTCATTAATCAACGCCAACCATCTTTCCACAAATTCTTCTGGATCTATATACAGACTCCAAACTAAGCGGTGCAACCTTCTTCTAAAAGTACCATTGTCTAGAATGGTTTTTCAAATCTGAAAATTACAGTTTTTTTATAACCTATGTTAAAAACAAAGCACAATAATCTATAAAATATAAATTTTATTTGTGATAACCAAAACATAAATCGTCTAATTGTATCAAAATATAATTCTTAAATGAATTTTTTCACATGTGAAAATACTTTATATTTTATAGATTATTGTGAAAATATCATTCAAAAATATTTTCACCTGTGAAAATTAAATTTGTAACCTTAAAAAAGTAATATTTTTCTGATTTTTTCACATGTGAAATTTCCATAATCAATAAATTCTTAAATAATTATAACCAGTCTTATTTCACTTATAACTTTAAAAATATTTTTCACATTTGAATTTAATGTCTTACCTTAAGCGGAAGCTTGTTTGTTATGTGCCAGATAAAAAGCCTGTGTTTTGACTCTTTAAACACCGCAGCAACAGCTTTTCTCATAGCAGGATCTTGATCAGTTACTACTAATCTTGGTTGCTTTGAAAAGGCCTTTAGAAAACATCTGAGCAACCAAATGTATGACTTTGTTGTTTCGTTAGATAGCATTCCAGCACCAAATGTGACACACTTTCTGTGGTTGTCAATGCCCGTAAAAGGTACAAATACCATTTTATATCTACAAAAAATAAATTTATCAGTACTTTTTTCAGTTGTGAAAATATGCTATATAAATTAGATTAATTTTTCAAACGCATGTGAATATTATCCACTACAAACTAAAATCGAAAAAAAAACTTGAATTAGATACTTATATTTTTCACATGTGAAAATTACTTTAGTTTCTGCTACTAAAGCCATTTAAACATATTAAGAAATTTCATAAAAGAAGAATTAATAAATTAAACTGAAAGAGAACATACTTATTTGTTCTGAAAGTTGCATCAAAAGATATAGTGTCTCCAAATTCTCTGTAATTATACTTTGCCATCACATCCGCCCAAAACAGTGCAGTCAACTGGCTGTCTTCAACAGCATACTCAAAAGAAAATTTTGCAACATGTTTTTTCCTGTTTTCCATCTTTGTAATCAACATTTGTGCATCACTATCACCAATATGACTGCTCAAATCCCTTTTATTATTCCTAAACTCAGTCTCTGTTGCTTCAACTGAATCGTATCCTCCATTTGTAGCTGCATAAAGATGATGAGCTCTTGTTGCACCTATATTTGTACCTCCAAGTTGTTGCATATATATTTGTTGTTTGTGACTCATTTTTTTCCTCTTCTTTGTCAGATTTCTATAGACTACGGGAATCAACGTATGATTATGGTTTTCTTCAAAATCGTACAGTTCATATTTTGTATGATTCGCATTGAGCTTGAATTTAACCCTTGCCATACATCCAGTCCTAGAAATACTTGACGTTCTAATTTGCGTTTCACTAGTCTCTTCACTCATAGTATCCTTATTAACACCTTTTGGCAATCCCTCTTTGTTGCAAACCAAATACTTCCTTTCTACAATACCGCTTTTCAGAGTATTTTGTGTTGACGGCCTAACACTGAATCCTGCTTTCTCAGCATACTTTTCATACATTTTTATACACTCTTCAATTGTTGTATACTCTTTTCCTATTTTCGGTTTCTCAGATTCATCAACAATTGGCTTGTAATGAAAAACTCCTTCTTCTACTTCAATTTCTTCACATATATCTGAATCGTCTTGTTTTATATAATGTATACCTACAAAAAAATTCAATTTCATATAATAAATAGCTTTTCACAAATATTTCAAAACAATAAATAAATTACTACCAAACATAATCAAAAATGATTATTTTCACATGTGTAGATTTTATAACTATACTTAATTGTATCAAAACTTCATTCATAAATGATAATTTTCACAAGTGCAAAAAATTGTAATCAAAGCTTTTAAATTACCAAATTAACAGCATGAATTAGTCTGTATTTACAACAGAAACCATATACCTGTCATACCTGACACTAGCAACTATCCTACATCAGCAGTAACTATATACCTGACAGCGGGAACCAAAATCCTAATCCAATCAAAAGATTGAATCACCTAATTGAACCTATAACTAATAACTAGACTTATTTGAAATTAAAACCTCCAAATTCCTAATGTAATCAAAGCTTAAATCGGCTAATTGCATAAAATAAATGATTATGTTTACATGTGAAGATTCTAAATAGCTAGACTTATTAGAACTTATAAACTCAATAATCCTAATCTAATGAAAGCATATACCTCGTAGAAACCATATACCTGTCATACCTGACACAGCAAAAATCCTACATCAGTAGAAAAAATTACTACATACCTGTCAGCAGGAACTATATACCTTACAGTAGGAACCAAAACTACTAAATCAATAGCAAAAATCATATATTAGCAGCAAAACAACTACATCAAACTACTAATGTAATAAAATCTTAAATCACCTAATTGCAACATAAACTGATTACTAAATGCTTATCTTCACATGTGAAGATTCTAATAACTAGACTTATTTTTACTTATAAACTCAAAAATGCGAATGTAAAAGCTTAAATCGCCTAATTTTCATAAAATAAATGATTATATTCACATGTGAAAGTTCTAATAACTAGACTTATTTGAAATTATAACCTTAAAATTCCTAATGTAATCAAAGCTTAAATCACCTAATTTTCAGCAAAAACTAATTCCTAAATGATTATCTTCACATGTGAAGATTCTAATAACTAGACTTATTAGAAATTATAAAGTCAATAATCCTAATCTAATGAAAGCTTAAATCGCCTAATTGCATAAAACAAATGATTATCTTCACATATGAAGATACTAAACATAGATGGGTTTCACTATTACTATAACTCGTAGAAACAAAACTAACAGCATGAACCAGTCTGTATTAACAACAGAAACCATATACCTGTCACACCTGACACTAGCAACAATCCTACATCAGCAGTAACTATATACCTGACAGCAGGTTCTATATACCTTACAGCGGGAACCAAAACTACTACATCAACAGCAAAACTACTACATCAACTACTAATCTAATCAAAGCTTAAATCATCTAATTGAAATTATAACTAATAACTAGACTAATTTGAACTTATAACCTCCAAATTCCTAATGTAATCAAAGTTTTTAAATCTTGTAAATGCATCAAAAACTTATTCCTAAAATAAATGATTATCTTCACATGTGAAGATACTAACAACTGCACTTATTTGAAATTATAACCTCAAAAATTCTAATGTAATCCAAGCTTAAATCGCTTAATTGCATCAAAAACTCATTTGTAAATGCTTATCTTCACATGTGAAGATACTAATAACTAGACTTATTTGAATTTATAACACCAAAAATACTAATCTAATCAAAGCTTAAATCGCCTAATTTCATCAAAAACTCATTCCTAAATGATTATCTTCACATGTGAAGATACTAACAACTGGACTTATTTGAACTTATAACCTCAAAACTACTAATCTAATCAAAGCTTAAATCGCCTAATTTCATCAAAAACTCATTCTTGAATGATTATCTTCACATGTGAAGATACTAACAACTGGACTTATTTGAACTTATAACCTCAAAACTACTAATCTAATCAAAGCTTAAATCGCCTAATTGCATCAAAAACTCATTCCTAAATGATTATCTTCACATGTAAAGATTCTAATAACTAGTCTTATTTGAACTTATAACCTCAAAAATTCTAATGAAATCAAAACTTAAATGATTATCTTCACTTGTGAAGATTCTAATAACTAGACTTATTTTGCACTTAAGTCATCTAAATGATTATCTTCACATGTGAAGATAATTTATCTAAAATTAATTACACTAATAAACTCAAAAAATTAAATAAGCTAATAATATTAACAATTCTAAACAACTGTTAATAAAAATTAATTAAATTATAATAAAATATGAATTTTACTTGATATCTCTGAGTTTTCTGGTGATGTTTCGGTAATATCGGTAATTTCATCTCCGTCAGATTCTGATTCAGATTCAATTACATTCCGGTGATTGCTTTGATTGAAAGACGGTGTCATTGAGCGTGTTAACGGCGGTGGCATAATATCTTGAACGACGGTTTAACGGAAACTTAACAGCGTTTAACGTCGGTGATATTATGGCGGTTCAACAGCGACTTAACAGTGGTTAATGACGGTAGAAGAAGGATTTTAATGGCGGTAGTTGTGACGGTTAAGCGGTGGATTTAATGGCGGTAATTGTGAACGGAAAATATCTAGGTCGACAGAGAAAATATCTAATTTTTCACCTTCGCGTTTAGTTAAAGTGTGTTTTTTTTCTTTATATATTAGATATTTGTATGTAATTTACATATTTGCCCTTGGTTAGTGTAAATGTTTGGCTAATCTTAGCCATTAGATCTAAAAGAAGGAGGGATTATGTGACAACTCGTAAATTCTTCGATGCTTCGTAATTGGAGAAACGTCGATTTGAGCGATCGTTTGATTTAATTTGAGACACGAGTCGTATTTTATATCGTTTTCATTGGAATTAATATTTTAAAGGCAATGGCGTAACTCACGTGTCATGAATCCTTCATTTTCTAGTCAAAACGAGTCCCGAATCAAATATATCGAAGGTTTTATAAAGTTTCATCTAGGGTCCTTTGTGATAGTTTCATTTCCGTCCTTGTGGTTTTGAATGTACAAGTCTAGTCCTCCCTTGGAGTATAAATACCCCACCTCCTCACCACTCCTTCATTTTTACCATTACTTTCTCTCACTACAAAACACACACACAAATATTTCTCTCCTCTCTCTCTCTCTAAAATCCGGCCACCCAAACTAGGGTTCCGGCGCTGTCAACTTTTCCGGCCAACTTTCCGGCGACTTCCCTTACTTACACCACCTATCTCAAATCATAGATCGGGCAATTGTGGTTACGTTTTTGCAACCCACACGTCACGAAACTACATGACGCGCCCTAAATCTAATCATTTAGATTCAGAATTTTTGGGTTTTTAAGGAAAACGTTTTGAAAGGGTTTCGCTTGGTCTTGGTTACGAGTAGTACTCGTAAAGACGCCATCAAAGCCCTCTCGTCTCTCTTCTTCTCTCTCGGTAAAACCCACCTCGCATCACTTACGTTTCATTTTTGTTTTACCGAATATATTTTCTATTTGTACGATTAATTATGTATTATTATCGTGGATCAATTTTGTGTTAAAAATGGTTAAGATTGAACAATAATAATAAGAAAAACGTGGGTGTTATACTACGGTTAAAAATTGAATTAAACATTGATTTACATTCATGTGGTAAGAAACGAATTTTGAAATAAAATTGATATGGTTGCTGTTGAGTCGAGCCATCTTGTTGAGTTAGTAGTCCTCTTGGTTCTTGGGTTAGACTCGTGGGTACCAAGATAATAAGGAAAGGGTCGGATCTGTTTTGGTCATGTGTCGGGTCAGGTTGACGACCTACGGTTGTGTTTATTTGGACATTTAATTTGTCGTAGGATCTTCCAAGGAGAAATTGCATACAGTTGAATATACCCAAGGATGTGATGATTCCATATCTATTTGATTATTCTGTATTGGTTAACAAATGATGAGTAGTACCATATTTTATGATACAAGTATTTTTTTAACTAAAATGGGCTACACACTTGCACCATAACACTTATTAATAATTATATTAACTAATTATGAGTTATAACAAAATGAATACGTAAGTTTAAATGCGTAACCAACAAATTTGACCATACAATAATGCAATATATTTGCGATTAGTGTTTTTGAGTGTACCTTCTCTAATTATTGAAGAATTATCTTAGTTTGTTTATGTTGTGAAACTTGTTTGTTACTTACCAAAATAAATCTAGAAATATTAAGAGGTTCAACATTGTCTTGGTTTAACGTAATGACTAATATTTGACTTGATGATTGTTGCGCTATATCGGTTACGGGTCAAATACATTTAGACCCAATAATTATAAGTCGTAAAATGTGATTGAAATACGTAACGAGTGGGTTAGCTATATTGATTACTAAGGAGCCGGTAAATAATATAGGTCAACGGATAAACGTGCAAAAATATATACTTGATGATCCAATTATGTGATGAATTAATTTTATAACGACAATGGGATAACTAATAACGTTTAACGGACACATGATATAACAATATCGGATAACATTATCGAGATATACGATATTGAACGGGGATTAACAACGAGGATACTTATAAAAGAGGGTAATAAACATTAAAAACTAACTACATGATTGATAACTAATATTGGATATTAGTTATATACATTATAACTCATAACGTTTAATATGGTTTATACGCTTAGAGTAACAATTGACATACTAGTTATTTTGGTTGTAGGATGCACTTTGTTAACTATTTTTAATTAATCAAGTACAACATATTGGACTTAGAAATGAGTATTAATGTGTTGGTCTTGCAATAAGCTTTAATATTCTATTTTCACATTTAACTGATAATGCGATATATAACACTATATATTATTAACAGATATGGTTTTATTTAACTATAAACCTTTATTAATGACAATAATAACTTATACTACGTATTTTATAGATAAAAGATAACTTTTCAAAACTCGTCGGAAATATTAATTTGTTAAGATGATCTATTAGAATCATAAGGATTTGGGAACGTTGAGCAAACGAGCATGTCATTTATAAAATGCTTTGTGGTATGACTTATATGAAGTATTTTATTATAAACTTGTACAAATTACGGGTAACGAATGTGACACCTTTATTTATTAAGCAATAAATAAACTTATATTTTACTATAAACATGTACGTTTGGGTTTATTGGAAAACTATCGAAGGTTGGTCTATGTATATTTCATAAATGGTTGTCGTCATTTCCTAATCTTTGACTAGCTTGAGTATTGACAGTATTTCTTAACTTGGTCGATGTCTTTTCCTTTTTGGCGTGAGTTATGGCCTGTATGTCTCGATGTTGTCGATGACTCCTCTTCTTTCGCGTGAGTTGTACGTCGCGTCTATGTTTCTTACCACCACACGAAACGTTGAAACTAAACTTTTGAGATATTAATTATGAACTTTTGGGAACGATAATGTACTTTTAAAAGTAACGACATGAATGATCCACGAAAACTACAACACATTACTTCTATTGATTTATCTATCGTATGAGCCATATTCTAAGTATATCGTATACGCATTAGGTTGCGTCGCAACTATTCTATTGTACTCGTCGTACATTCTTTTGGATGCCATGGAGATTAACTTTAGATGCCAGTCGTGTCAATAGTGAATAGTGCATTGATGTGGCTAAGGTGAGTTTCATAGCCCCACTTTTATCTACATTTTTAACTATATTGGGGTGAGAATCATGCTACTATTTTTGGACTGTTAAAACTATTTGGATATGCTTGTATGCTTGATTGTTTAGATAGATGTACGGTAGTTGTTGCCTTAGCCTAGGTTTAATCGTTGCCTAGCTAAGAATAGACTTCTACCTCGACCTAGTCCGGGGTTGGCAACTGTTCTAGAGGTTGCCACGACAGTGCTGGACTAGAGTCGCGGGGCCCGAGTAATCCCTAGATGCGGGATATGATTGGTGATCCGGGTAGGATCGGTGTGTGCAAATGGTATTTATCTATCTTAGGTCTTGCATAGTAAATCAACTCTTACAGGTCCACTATGATTTTGTTGAACTTAAACCTATGAACTCACCAGCGTAAGCTAACCTTTTAGCATGATTTCTCAGGTATTTGAAAGATGTTTGGATTACGTGAGCGGTGTAAGCTTGGCAAGAAGGCGGGGTTCAAGGATCATTTCTGACTCTGATAAACTTTGGGGACCTATTTTATTAAATCATGTGTTGGGCCTAATATTTACACTTTTGGATTAAATGTTTTAAATAACTAAATTTGGGATTGGTTTTGAATGTTAAATGACTATCTTTTTGCTATACTTGTGTGCGATACCAATCCAATAGTAACGCCCGAAAAACTTGATTAAGTCTTCTGCTGTACCGAGATTTGGAGGTGTTACAGATTGGTATCAGAGCTCAAGGTAATAGAGAATTAGGTATTTTATAAACCCTAAACTATAACCACTTATTGAGAAAATTGATCCTTGACCGACGCACGCCCGCTTGCCAAGCCGAAGCTTCTTAATTGATTATGGTATGAGCTGCGATTTGGATTATGAGATGATCTGTTAAAGGATATTGTGAACTGATTATTGAAACGATATGATTTTGGGTAAATGAGATGTGAATATCGAGAAACTACGGATTTGATTTGAGTAAACGGTATATTATGATTTTGGAAATTTGAACTCGATTGATTGATAAGATGATTGATGAGATGTTTATGGCTTATTTGATGAAATGTTTGATTGAACACTTGATTGAGCGTGTGCCCTGTTAGTAGACCATTTAAGTCTGCCTATCTTAGTAGTTCACTATAAGCATTTCACATGCTTATACACACACAGTAAGCATGTCCTCATGCTTACGCATACCCCATAAGCATTTCTATATGCTTATGCACACCCTATAAGCATGTCCTCATGCTTATACATGTACAGAAAGCATGTCCTCATGTTTTCGCACACACTATACCTATCGCAGAGTGTGGAGTCCCAAACCTTAAATCTATAACACTTAACTTATATTAAGTAGTTGCCTTGGGTATATCCCAAAACAATATAGAGAAAACTTTGTATGAATATACACAAATACGTGGGATCTATTGGAATGTATTTGGAAGATTAAAGTGAACAAATGAACACAGGATGTGATAACCAATAATTCAACATTATTTATCAAATAATGCGGATACTCTCAAAGTATCAGGTACGCAATTTCCTGGCGTAATCTCACCACTTGATTTAAAACTTGCACATTAGTAGTGGTCGTGGAAATGATTTGGGAATATAAAGGAAATGGTACTATTATAACTAAGTCAGGGAGTCACAAACGAGGCCTTTTGTCTCGTGAACGTGAGTTCCACAGTTAAGTTTGATGAACACGAGTCTAAAACGCGTTAAAGCTAATAAAGCATGTAAACTGGTGTGTTGGTATCGTGTGTGTGTCATGTTCACGTGTTTTGCATCTTATTATGTTTATGTACCCTTGATCATAACTAGATGATGGATTATAATGATTTTGATGATGTCGATTGGTGATGGTCTCGTGTCACGATTTTGAGTCGAAACCTTCGTAAACCGTTGTTTTATTCTTTAAAATTTGTCAAACAAGTGGTAATCGGTTTTGTTGGGAATAATCTGTTACCACTGATAGTTGTGGAAGACACTGCTTGAATTGCACTAGCAGTGGAAACATATTACCACTGCTGGTACATTATTACCACTGCTATTAGATAATGGTTAGGAAAACGTGTCTAGATAAGTATAGAAAAGATCTTGTGTATATTCTATATTGTTAGCTTTATACTTATCTTGTAAAGGACTCCTTGTACTATAAAAGGAGGTCCTAGGTCATTGTCTTAGATACTTACGAACTTACATACATACGAATTATTCACAAAGGCTTAAAGGTGTAACCCTAGTGATAAGCAAGATCACTCGTATTATTCATTAATAATATTGGAGCTTAAGTTTTGTGTTTAATATGTGTTTACTTACAATACATCATACAATCCGTCTTCCAAGTATTACTAAGTAAATTCCGCGTGCTTATTAATATTATACAAAATATCATTGACACAAGGTGTGTGTCCAGATCCAACAAGTGGTATCAGAGCGAAGGTTCTGATATTTTGTTTTAGAAGATCCAAGGAATAAGCTTAACCTACTCACTAAATTCAATGGAGATGGAAAACAACCAGTCCAACACTTCTACACCAAGGCTACCTAAGATCAAACTTAATGAGTTTGAGATGTGGAGGATACTGATTGAGCAATACTTTCTCATTCAAGAATATGCTCTATGGGAGATCATCTTAATTGGTGATTCTTTCAAGCATGTGACTAGTACTCAGAAGGTTGGTGACACAGATGTGGTGATTGTTTCTATGACTGAATCTAGTACTGAAAAAGCACTGAGGAAGAATGATCTAAAGGCTAGAAGTTTGTTGTTGATGACTCTTCCTAGAGACCAGATCATAGCATTCAGCAAGTTCAAAACTGCTAAAGAACTTTTTGAAGAGATTTGCTCAGTGTTTGGTGGTAATGATGCTACAAAGAAGACACAAAAGACATTGTTGAAGCAATGTTGTGAAAACTTCTCTGCTTCAAGCAATGACTCACTTGATAGCATCTTCACCAAACTCCAGAAGATTGTTACACAACTGACTGTGTTTGGCATTGAGGTAGAAAAGGAAGACCTCAATTTGAAGTTTCTAAGAAGTTTGCCTTCAGAGTTTCAAACTAATGTTACAGTCTGGGAAAACAAAGCAGTCATTGAAACAATGAAGCTCAATGATCTTTACAACAACTTTAAACTCATTGAACAAAGACTGAAGAAGGCTGGGAAACTTGGTACAAGCTCAAGCAGCTTGGCTTTGATGTCAACCTTTGTTGACAGTGATGATTCTGAAGATGACAGTGATGATGATATTGCCACTGCTAGTTCTACAGTTTCCACTGGTAATGTTAGTGTTACCACTGCAGCTTCCAAGAATAAGATTGCTAGTATTGGAGATCCTACCTTTTATGCTTTTATTTCCACTCAAGTTAATGGCTCTATATTAACTCATGAAGACATAGAGAAAATTGATGAAGATGACTTGGAGGAGATGGACATAAAATGGCAAATAGCTCTTCTTAGCATGAGGGCTAGGAAATTCTACAAGAAGACTAGCAAGCCTATTCACATCAATGGTAGTGAAACTGCAGGCTTTGATAAGAAGAAAGTGGAGTGTTTTAACTGCCACAAGTTGGGACACTTTGCTAGAGAATGTAGAAGACCAAAGACCAAGGACAACAGGTCTACTTGGTACAAGAAAAAGAAGGAACCAGTTGTGGAAGAACCAAAGGCAATGTTGGCTATTGATGGTGTAAGCTATGATTGGAGTTTCATGGCTGATGAACAAGAGGAAGAATCTTCAGATGCTGCTCTTGTGTCTACTGAATTTGCTCTCATGGCTTTCTCTGACTCTGAGGTACAAAACTTTGAAAGTTGTTCTAAAACATGTAGGGCTGCTAGAGAAGTTGAAAGGCTTAATGATCTATATTCTAATGAAAGACAAGAGTTGTATACTGCTAATTATACTGTGTCAAATCTTAGGAGAGCTATAGCAGTATTAGAAAAACAAATAGATCACTATAGAGAAAATGAGTCAAAATATAATGATGATATGATTTTTCTTAGAAGAGAGATAGATCATAAAACAGCTGTGAATGAGGCATACCAAAAAGAGCTTGAAAAACTTAAAAAGATAAATGAAAATGTCAATTTAACTGTAGACACATGTTATTATCAGTCTAAGTCAATTGATAAAATCTGGAATGCTTAAATTCATAGTAAAGTTAAGTCTGGTATGGGTTATAATATAGTGCCTTCACCACTAAGAGGTGTTCCATCACCTCCAGGTATAGATTTAGCTCATACAGGCTTAGAAGAGTTTCAGGATCTTGAACGTGAATATGGTCCTTTAAAGGACACAACTGTGAAATGTGAGGAAGATGTTAAGAAGGATAATGATGTTTTTGAAAGTGCTAGTGACTCATCAGTTGTTGATGAGAATGTTAAAAAGAATGAAGAGACTTCTATCCCAAAAGTTGTTAATATTGTTACAGAGGAACCTAGGAAACAAGCTAATAAACCTAGATCAACTGTAAGGTATGCTGAGATATATAGGAACAAGCCTACAGCTCCTAGGGGTAACCAGAGGAGTTAGAATCATGTTAAATCTCAACAACTAGGTAGTGATTTTGTGATGTACAATAAGGCATGCTATATATGTGGTAGTTTTGATCATTTACATGCTTATTGTGACTATCATGTTGGGAGAAGGGAAGTCCATGGGAATAAAAGGGTGGAGTCTAACAGGTTTCAAAATAAAGTACACCCTAATCCACACTGCAAAATGATCCCAAGAGCAGTTCAACTAAGAAGTGGCCTCAAAACTTTTGCCACTGCACAAACTGTTAACACTGCTCATCCTAAGTCACTTGTTAAAAGTGCAAAGTCCAAAACAACTTTTGCAAAATCTGCACAAACAGGGAAAGGAACTTTTCAAACTAAAAAGGTTTATTATAACCAACAGTGGGTACCTAAAACCAAACCAGCAGTTTCCACTGCTCATTCAAAAGTTTCCACTGCAAGGGTTGTAAACAAGAAAAGGGGGGACATGGGCAATGCTGTGAAGGCCTCAGCACGTTAGGAATGGAAACCTAAAGGAACTACCTCTACAACCAATCCCAATGGTGTATCAATGACCTTTGTTAGATTTAACTATATTGATACACGAGGCAGATCCAAGTCAATCATGGCTTGGGTCCCCAAAAGAAACTAACTCCTTACTTTTATGTGCAGGAACATCCAAGGACAAAAAGATCAGATCAAGGATATACAGATAGTGGGTGTTCAAGGCACATGACTGGCAACAAGTCCTATCTCTCAGATTTTGAACATTATGATGGACAGTATGTCAGCTTTGGAGGTGGTGTTAATGGAAAAGTTGCTGGTAAAGGAGTTATTAAAACTGGTAACTTGGATTTTGAACCTGTGTATTATGTAAAAGAGCTTAAGTATAATCTTTTTAGTGTGTCACAAATGTGTGACAAGAAGAACAATTTTCTTTTTACCAAAGATATGTTCTTTGTTCTCTCTAAGGATTTTAAGATGCCTGATGAAAGTCAGATTCTTCTTAAAATTCCTTGAAAAGGAAACCTATATAGCTTTGATATGAACAACATTGTTGCTAAAGATGATTATGCTTGCTTGCTTGCAAAGGCCACAGTGGATGAATCCATGTTATGGCATAGAAGACTTGGTCATGTTAACTTCAAAACCATTAATAAGATTGTCAAAGACGGTTTGGTGAGAGGCTTACCTCAGAAAAGATTTGAAAATGATCAAACCTGTGTGGCTTGTCTTAAGGGCAAACAACACAGATCTTCTTGCAGATCAAAGCTGATTAACTCTATTGCTCACCCACTTCAAATGTTACATATGGACTTGTTTGGTCCTACCTCTGTGAGCAGCTTAAATCTTAAAAAGTATTGTCTTGTTGTAACTGATGATTTCAGCAGGTTTACATGGGTTTTCTTTCTCAATACAAAGGATGAAACAACTGGCATCCTGATGAGTGTCTAAATACTTATCATTTTTGTACCTTTTAAACTGCAAAAACATCTGAAAACACTCAGAAATGCATCAAAATGATAATAATATCACAAATAAGTGTTTTATGTGTTTTAAATGCAAAAATACCAAAATCAGATGAAAAACGTATCAAGTTTGCAACATTGGCAGTTTTAGTCCCCCAAGTTTCAAAAGTTGTCAAATCTAGTCCCTGGAATCCAAAAATATGGAGTTTTATCATTCAAGGTCCCTAAAATATTCTAAATTTTCAAAAATGGTCCTTGAATGAATCTTTGGGCAAATGGCAGAAAAGGTCCCTCAACTTTACAAAAGTGTCAAAAATAGTCCTCGGATATTTAAAAAGTGAAAATAATCAAATGTGGTCCTTGTACTATTAAAGATTGGCAATTTTGGTCCTTGTGATAATTTTGGAAAAGTGGCAGGTTCAGCCCTTATACTTTGCAGAAATTACATGAATGGTCCTTGTATATAAGCTTAAACCAAATGGCCCCTTTGTGTATTTTTACCCCAACCAAAACAAAAGACCCCCTGTCATTATCCACTTGACCCCCCCAATTTGAACCCCTCTCGTTATTAATAATACCGGGTCAACAAAAGTCAAAACCATGGTTACTGTTCATCTCCCTCACACCATTCGCGCCAAAACCAGATACCACCTCCACCTTGCCTGTTTTTCATTTCTACCCTTTCCACCTCACCCTAACAGTTGTCTAACCACCCCTTAACACATCCACAAAATCCAAGAAGCTTTAATTGAGAAAACCTGCTCAAAGAAAATTGGCGCCAAAAATGACAAATGTCGAATTTGATGAGTTGGAAAGATCCAATGGCTGGAAAGAGGTGGGATATTCTCAGAGGTCGACAAGGGACTTGAAAAGATCTTTATAAACAAGTTTGGTGCAAGGGAGAAGACTATCTAGTGTAATTTTTAATTTCTCATGTCGTTTTAGTTAAAATTTAAATTCCAGTGTAATGTTAAGCTTTCAAATACTGTTTCTAGCAATTTCAGTGTATTGTTAAACTTTTTCAAGTATCAATTTCAAGTTTAAATCATATTTCCAGTTTATGCAATTTTTCAAGTTCAAAATCTCAATGTGTTCTAATGTTGTTGTTAGTTGTTATTAAGGACTGATAAGCTAACATAAGCTCCTAGATAGCTTATTAAAGCTATTAGAAACCTTTAAAAAATCAGTTTAGAAGCAAAAAGAAAAAAATACCAAAAATACCAAAAAATTAGTGAAAAATCAAAAATCATGGAAAGGAAGATCAAGAAGCTGGAGCAAGGTTGATATTGGATTGCCTTGGGTTTAGAGCTTCTTGGGAAGCTATAGGGTGTAATCTCAGTCCTTGGTTCTCTGTTTGTGCTTGAATTCCAACTTGTAAGCTATTTCTTTGAGATTTGCATTTTCTAGTATAAGTACTTAAAACCTTTTAATTTTAGCTTAATCCTATTTAAATATAGTTAGTATAAGGTTTTTAATCATTTGTATGGTCTTAATTAGTGGAATACTTTGAAAGGCTTTAAAACAGTTTCATAAAGGGGTGTGATTTGCTGGGAAACCAATAATAGAGAAGTGTGTGTAGTATGTTGGGTAACTCAAACGTATTAGGTTTGAGCACCGAGATCGTTCCGAACGAGGGTTGAATGGAATTTCCAACTCACGTCGCGATTATCGGGATTTGAATAAGAGAAGGGGATAATATGATGTTTTCTAAACTACGGGATAAGGAAAGTAAATGGAACTAAAATCTATGGGGAAAACCTAAGAATTATGGCAAACTACGCAAATCTATACTAAAATGCAAATACGGGATTAAAACGAAATGCGAATAAAATGCAACTAAATCTATTCTACCTCCTAAAAATTGATCTAAAATTACTTTTACTCTAGAAATGATATTTGAAAACTATTTATGAATTAAAACTATTTTTTAGGATTTTTCTGGAATTTATTAAAATTAAAAACTGATTTCTAACTATTAAAACTAAATTAAAATACTAGAAATTATGAAAATTAAGGAGAAAAATGTGAACTATTTTTACAAAATCTAAAATACCATAAGAGAATATTCAAAACTATTTTTTTATTTTTCTGATTATTTTTCTATTTTCTACAAATTTAAAACTATTTAAATCTAATTTAAATTGTGAAAAATACCAAATAAAAGGGGAAAAATAGGGAAAAATATTTTTTATGCTTTTTATATTTTTCTTAAACTGGGAAAATTGAAAAATTATTTTTTTGAACTTTTTCTGAATTAATTGCAATAAAAGCTATTAAAAAAATTAAAAACTATTTTAAATTGAGAAAAATAGTAAACAGTAGCTAAAAATTATGAAAAATTCAGGGAAATTCTAAAATATTATTATAAAGCTATGAAAAATATAAAAACATGGGCTTATGTGGATGAAATAAGAGCTGTAGTGTAAACAGTTACCAAATAAGCACTTTTAAATAAGCAAATAAGCACTAGAATGTACCAACTAATTACAGAAGCTATATTATACTATAACTACTCTAACTCAACTAATTACAGCTACTCCTAACACCTAATAAGCAGTCTACCTAAGAATGATGCTAACTGCGACTAAAGAAACACAGCTTAAGCCCCTACTGTTTGAGCTTATCCAAGGGCTTATCTAAGAAGCTAATGGGAAATCCAGAAATGTGGTTCTCAAGACCACCAACCAGAGATTACATATCCAAATTTTCAGCTAATTTGGACTTAAAGTGAAGAAGTTAAAGATCAAAATCTAACTGGCTATAAGAATACTAGGACCTGATGTGCAGCAGAACCAGTGAGCAGATCATGACTAAATGCAAAAGTAACAAGCTGACCAATAAAGCTCTAATGGGCAGGAAAAAGCATAATCTCTATCAACTATACTTAAGGCTATAATCAAACATCAAATCACCAAAATAATCTGGAAATTCAACTTGAGTAACTGATGCAGCAAAACAGTTAAAAGGGACTACTAGCAGACCTACATAAGCACCAAATAAGTTCTATAATCTTCTAAAAAGGCGAACCATATCAATGACAAACTAAGAACTACTGATGCACTACAAATCACAAACTAACTACAACTAAATAAGCAATACATCAACTGAGAAGCAAGCCAAATGGACAAGTAACTTACTGTGGTGCAGGGCAGGTTACTGGATACATTCAAGCACAAAATTAACCACTCCAAGCTACTTCAAATTGCCAAACAAACTGAGATTATGCAAACTAGGGTGTATTGACAACACCAAAATCCAATCTAGGCAAACTATGAGTCACTTTAAGAGCTTGAAAATGATTGTTAAACATGACTCATTTGACAGAAAAGAGAAATTGACAGATTATGAGATTGGACTTAAAAATGCATATTAGACTAAAACAACTTGTAACTTTGATTGTAATATCTCTAAATCTAACAACTAAAACTGATTGACTCAGATTCAACACACTAGAATGGTTTACATTTGAAAATCAAGCACAATCCAAACACTACTTTAAAATTCCAAAATGCATTAAAATTTAAACCCTTTATGAATAATAACATAAACTGAAATGATTCACTCAAACAACCATTAAAATCAACTCATTAACACATGAGAATCATCAATCACTCAAAAACTGGTTTGACTTCTGATTTTGACTGAAGTTGACTTTTCTTGACTTTTGCTTAAAAACTGAAGTTAAGCTTAATTAAGAGGAAAGTGAGCTCACACAAGCTTTAACAAGCTTATATGAGCTTAAATGAGCAGTGATTGAAAACTGAAAACGGATTGGAGACAAATGAATTTGACAAGGTAAACTTAATTTGCATTAAACCAAAAGCAAACTTACATTAATTGAAATGAAATTACATTTTAACATAACAATTACACTATTAAAAACAATTAAAATGACAAGAAATGGAAAGGTCAAAATTCCTCTAATGCTTAAGGAATTGGACAAACTATCTATTGTGATGAGAGGGGTATAAATAGCACAGCTGAGGAGAGCTTGGGATCCTTTCAGAAGCTTCACGAATGTCTAATCTCAGCCTTAGATTCATTCTCTTGTCATCAAATCAATTCACAGCCCTTGGATTGCTTGGGTGAGGTGTTTCGGCCAATCACAAGCTTCCTTTATGCCACGCCGGCTATCCCTTAGTGTCACACCTCTGACACGTTGTCAGAGGCTTCCAGAAGGTTACTTAAGTGTAAGGGTAAAAGCTTTGATCATTGGGGTAAATTGGGTGAAACAGTAAATGGGTATAACCAGGTTTTCCGCTGGGTTGGTTTGGGATTTTTTTATGTTTATTTGACTTGGGTATATTGGTTTGTTTGACCGGGTATAAGAAATTCGGGTTTAATATTAAAACCGGGTTGGATATATTGGGTTAGTTGGGTTTGGTTTAAGAGACCGGGTAAGGGTTGGGATATATTGGGCCGTGGATTGAAATAAGGATTTTGGACTAAGGTTTAGGATATTGATAGTTTTATTTTTAGGATTAAGGGTAGGAAATGACAAATGGCAAAATGAAAGGACCATTAATGTAATTTTGGAGAAATAATCCCAAGGGTCAATCTTGACAACTTCATAAATTCCAGGGACCCAATTTGTCATTTTGAGAAAGTGATGATCCAATCTTGCAAAATCTTCCCCGGCCTCGGCTTTTTGCACTCTTCTCTCTCTCGTGCTCGGTTTTCTTCGGTTTTGGCTTCTTTTTGTCTGTTTCGTCATATCCGTACCTGCACATGCATAACTCAAGAAAACAACGAATATTAGCAATAAACGGCTCTTTCTTGGTTATTTTGGGTCAGTTTTGATAATGAAAAGGTATGTGTTTTAGCACATACCAAAATACCCCAGACGAGACCATTGTCGTGTCCTCACGCAATGCAATCAACTCACGCTTCTAAAACCAAGGATTTCAATCTCTTTCTACTAAACCTATGAAGAAGTAGCAAAGATTCCTCAAAAGAGATTAAGAAAGCCTTAATTCTAAAAACGCCCCGTTTACCTTTTAATTCACATGTATAGATATTACGGTTAAGCATATTCCGATTATGAATGACGGTTTGTTGAACTTTCATGTCGATCAATAACTCCAACATTTTTCATAATATCAAAATTTGATATTCGAAATTTGATTAGCAGTGAACAAACCGTCAAGTTATCTCACACAAGCTAGCCACTTGTGAATGACTAACCGCAAGAAACTTAAAACAGTTCAGACACGGATTCGCTGATAATGAAGGCTTAAGGGTATGTGTATGGATAAAACCTCAATATCGATATCAAAAATAATCACGAAGATAGATTCAAAATTCCTTTAGGAAAAAGAATAATAAATCAAATCCCGTGTGTGATCGTTAATACGGATTAGTCAACCCGAATCGTTTCCCAACGAGGCGTGAATTGCCAATGTCGTTTTTGGTTTGGAATTTAATGCTCGATGTTTTGAATTAATGATTTGATTTTATTAAACTACGGGAATAGGGAAAGTAATTAAGGGAATCTAATTTACGGGAAATCCTAAGTGCGATATTAACTAAAACGTAATTAACGAAACGTAATTAAAATGCAACTACGTCTAAATTATATCCTAAGAATGCCTAAAATTACTTTTACTCTAAAAATGCAAATAGAAAACTATTTAAGAATTAAAACTATTTTTTAAGATTTTTCTAGATTTTATTAAAATTAAAAACTAATTTTTAACTTTTAAAACTAAGTTAAAATACTAAAAATTATGAAAATAAAGGAGAAAAATATGAAACTATTTTATAAAAATCTAAAATTCCATAAGAGACTTTTCAAAACTATTTTTTTTTATTTTTCTGATTTATTTTCTATTTTTTATGAGTTTAAAACTATTTAAATCTAATTTAAATGGCTAAAAATTACAAAATAAACTAGGAAAAATCTAGAAAAATTATTTTTTTGCTTTTTGAATTTATCTTAATTTATTAAAATTGAAAAATTATTTTTTGGAACTTTTTCTGAATTAATTGCAATAAAAGCTATTTAAAAATACCTAAAAACTGTTTTAAATTGTGAAAAATACCAAACAGTGACTAAAAATTATGAAAAACTCAGGAAAATTCTAAAATTTTATTCTAAAGCTATGAAAAATATAAAATACTATGCTTATGTGTAAGATATAAAAGCTGTAGTGCAAACTGAAAATGAATAAGCTACTTAAAATAAGCTAATGAGTGAAACAAGCAACCACACTGTTACTAAAACTATATTATGCTAAAATAAGCTAATTGCAACTGATTACACTTAATCCTAACAAGCTACAAGCCCTGTTTAATGATTTAAGCCAACTGCCTACACTATCAAATCAATAATCTGGTCCTATGTTTGAGCTTATGCACAAGCTTATTAGAAGAGCTTGTGTAAAAACTAATAATGCAGTCCTAAAGAACACCTGGCAAGCTACAAATGAGCCAAATCTTAGGCTCTAACTCTTTGAAATGAATCAAATGCAAAGGCTGCAAGTTACCTGTTTCACACTCAGTTCATTCTGAGTGTGAACAGGGGAAAAAGTAGCTTTTTGAACAGCTGATTTGAAGCTTAAAATGACTAGAACAGATTTCACAAAAGGTAGTTTCCAAAACTAGACCAGTTGAATATGTAACTCCCAAAGTTACACTAGATTAGGACTAAAAATGAACCTGTGAGAGGTCCACAAAGTTTGGTGAAAACTTGACTTGATCCTTTTGACTATTTAGACAGTTTTGAAAATTTTGACCAAAGTGAAATTTAAAACCAAATTATGAACTGATTATGATGATTTAGATTTAAACAAAACTATATCCAGCTACTCTTATTGATTTCAGACCATGATTCAAGCTTTTGAGTTTGAAAATTCCAACAGTGAAGCAAATTAGAACCTATTGAAAATGATTTTGACTTATTTGATGAACTACTGCTATAACAAAGACTTAGATCACTTACAATTACCTAAATAAGCATATATCCACTACCTATATCTGATTAACCAATCTACACTATAGTTTACTGTTTTATTCCAAACACTACTTAACTACTGATATAGTGAACTAAAAACAGATTATATCTATATTATGCTATACTGATATTAAACAAAGATCAATTACTACAGATAAATCTACTCAGATGCAAACACAGATACAGAGAATGAAAATTATATAGCAGATTTAAGAACTTACAAATTTCCTAGCCACTATGGCTTGCAATCATGAAACAGTGAACATCTAACCTAATAAACCCCTAACCTACTCCAATTCCAGCTCAAATTTAACCCAAATTCAGCTTCTGCATCATCCCAATCAGATCCAGAACCAGCAAATCAAACTTGTTCTTCATCAGTTGACTTTCGTTGACCAGTTTTGTGAATTTGAGTAAATGATGTTTTAAAACAACAATAAGCTCACTAAAAGCTATTAAGAGCTTAGATGAGCTTATTAAACAGTATCTAAAGCTTATAATAAGCTTAAAAGTACTTTTTTAATTTTTTTTATGATTTTTTCTGATTTTTTTGTATTTTTGAGTAAGATGAGAAGTAAGCTAAAAACAGATTATCAATGATGAAATAAGCATTAAACAGAGAAAATAAGCAGATTAAAACATAAATTCTTAAACAAAGACTTGAAAATAAGAAACTGAAATTTTATTAATCTAAGGAATTTTAGTACAAAATAGGAATTACAAAAACTTAAGACATTTAAAATGAAAATTACACTAACTAAGCTACTGAATTTAGAGAGAAGAAAAGATGAAAAGATGTGAACGAAATGAGGGTCTATTTATAGCTAAACTTCAAGGTCTTGAGGCTCTTGGAAAGATCTAGAACTCTGAAATTTGTGCTTCTTTGAGTGTAATCTGAGCCATTGATCAATCATCCACGCATCCCACTTGATATCCACCCTTGGATCATGAATGCCACATTTCTTCGACCAATAGGAGAGCAGATATTGAGATTGAGCACACGGATGGCTGACATGGCAGTGCCCATGTGTCAGTGGTGTCAGGGAAAGTACACATTTGCCCTTAATTGCTGTAACTTTGACTAATTGACCATGTAGGTAATTTAGGGTTCTAAGATTCTGGGTAATTTGGGGGTAAAAGGCGCGGGTGGGTTTTTTTATATTATTTTGGTATTTTGACCGTGGATGGGTATGTTGACTCGGGTTTAAACAAACCGGGTAATGGGAAACGGGTAAGTATATTGGGTTTGATATATTGGGCGGGTAAGGGTGTTGGGTTGGAATGGTTATTGGACCGGATTTTATAATTTGGGCCGTGGGTTTTAATATTAAGACTTAGGATTATTAGCTTGGACCCAAGGTGAATTATAAGGACTAGAAATGCATAAGCTGAAAATCCAGGGACCAAACTTGTAAATATGAAATTCTTTTTCCAAGGGTCTTTCTTGTCATTAACAAATAATCCAAGGGTGAAATTTATAACTTCTGAAACTTGAGGGATCACTTTTGCCAAAACTCAAAGTTCAGGGACTAATCTTGACTTTTCTTCAAACTTGACTGTGACTTCTAAAAATCATCTTTAGAGAAAAAAATCTTCCAAAATGCACAATCCCGACCTTCCGGCTCAGCTCAAACTCTCTTGATCTCTCGTGCTCGGATTTACGTCTGATTTGGTTCCTTTTTGTGTGTTTTTACATATCCGTACCTGCACAAGCATAAACTCAAGAAAACCACAAATATTAGCAATAAACGGCTCTTTCTTGGTTGTTTTGGGTCAGATTTACTAATGAAAAGATATGTGTATAAGCACATATCAGGGTGTTTGGATTGACCTTGTTAACTGTGTTAGATAGTGTTCTACCCATTGTACTTGTCTATTGTATGTTACATTAGGACCTAATAGCTCAGTTCAACCATATAAACCAGTACTCATTTGTAAAAAAGTCAAAATTATGTTTAATCTCATATTAATAGTTAACTGTTAGGATCTAGAGTGTGAAATTCATCATATTAGCTTAAAACTTGGTACTCTAGCTTAAATCATTCTTATTACAGCTTAATATATCATAATCCTTAAGTAGAGTCAAGCCAAAGTTCATATTAGTCAACTTATTTGATTTTCATAAAAAGTCAAATTTTCCTAGTAGCAGTTTTTGAATAAACTTTGTAATTTTATTGTGATCTTACCATTAGGATTTAGGATTTAAGCTTTTGGGATATTAAAGTTTAGCTGCTCATCTTAATTAGAAAAATATTAGCTTATAAATACTTAGCTTATAAACTGCTTATTTTCAATCTTGTTTTAGACACTTTTTCAAAAACATGCTCTGTGCACAGTTAAGCTACCCTATTTCACAGAGCTCATCACAGAGATCTAGCTTGTGTACTTTAGCTTTTTGAGTAGCTCACCTAGCCATCTCAAAGTTCCAAGTTTAGTTTTTCCATTCTTAGCTTATTTAATAAGCCTGCTAAGTGCTTTTTGTTTTGTCCAATTTAACTAGTACAAAGATTACTCAGTGTTTTAAAATTTTTCTTAAGCTCATTAAAAGCTCATCAATGAACTCCACTGTGAAAGCTTTAGCTTTTTGGATAGCTTATTTGGTTAACTTGTTAGTCCCAATGCTTATTTTCATTTCCAAGCTTATTGCATAAGTATAAATTAGCCTCCAAAGTTGTCCCAAAACCTGTTTGGTTAATCAAGTTAACTGGATTGCTTATTTGATTCATGTGGCTTATTTAGTGCTTATTCTTAAGTCATTTTGCTTTCTCAGTTATTATATTAGCTTATAATCAGTTGCTTAGCTTATTTCCAATTTACCTTTGCTTATTTTCTAGCTTATTAGCCACTTGGCTTAATCCTTGTGCTTATTCCATTTCTTGCCACTGTTAAGAAATCATAAGCTCAAACTGAGCTTATTGGTTGTTTTTGTAAAAAGTTCTAGTTTTAAAAGTTGGTATTTATCATTAGCTTAATCAGTTTTAAAAAGAAAAAGTCCAAAAAGAAATTAAAAATTAAAAAGTCCATTGCTGGGATTCGAACCCTGGCCACCCATCTCACCACACACACACACTACCATCTGCCCTTGGGTCTTTGACTGGTATTTATTTGCAACGTTTAATATATAACCCCTCTTTGTCTATTTAAGCTTATACGTATACATTAGCTTATTTCTAGCTTATTAAAAAAAGTTTTCTTAACTTTTGTATTTTTCTTAGCTTTGTATTAGTATAAAGTATTTTATAAAAAAGTTTCAGAATTTTCTCAATAGTTTTAGTATTTTTAATCATTTAATTAGTTTAAAATAGTATTTAATTCATAATAAAAAATATAAAAGTAAAAAAAAATATAAATCTTTTTTCTAAAATTTTCTTTTGTCATATAGTAAGTAAGAAAATTGTTTTTACATTCGTAGGACTTTTATTTTACAAATTTTACGTTTTTACTTACGCACTCGCGTAATTTTTACATATAACGCGCGTTTTCATTCTAGGTCACGTTTTTAGGTAATTTAGGTTTACGCTTTAATTAAAATAGTTTATTTAAGTTATTTTGTTTTATAAATCAAGAAAAACATTATTTTAAAAATAGTGATAGCGTTTATTTAATATAATTTAGCTTTTTAATTTTCTTTAATTTGCATTTAAGCCCCTGTAATTTACAAAACTTTTTCTTTAGGTATAAATATTCCAAAATCCTTACTGATCATTATCCTTAGTGATCATTCGACATCTGAAAGTGTTGAGCACCATTAATCCTCCGTGGGACTTAACGACCTGAGGTAACACTATACTCCTCTAGATCTTCATTGCATTGGTTTTAGACTGTTTTAATTTTATTACGGTTGACCATTCACAAGTGGTTAATTTGTGTAATAAACTTGACGGTTTGCCACCAATCAAATTTTGGCGCCGCTGCCGGGGAGGCTGTAAGCGTGTTTTAAGTATTTTCAGATCCATTCTTGCACATATACCACCTTTTGTAAACAGTTTTTTTTTGTAAAGTTATCAAAAAGTTCATTAACACTTTTCCTAAAGTGTTAACAACACCAAAAAAATAAAACAACAAAACAATCGTAACATTTTCTATCTTGTATTTTCTTTAAGGTGATTCTTAAAGAGATACGATTTGGTTAAACGAGACGATACCAAAAATATTGTCCAAAAGTTTTTAAACCCTTAGCACAAATCTATACCTACGTCTTTTCAGTGGTACTTAATAAATACATAAAAATCAACCACCGCAAATCAAGGCAGTACACCTACCAACTGAGGGTGTGAACATTAATAAGTTCCCGAACAAAAGATTTAAAACTTGCCTTTGTGTCCTTGTGATTTGGTGTACCTTTTTCAAAGAGCCATTTCATTTGTGATTATTGGTTTAAGTTCACTTGTCGTTTTGCCTCGCATTTGTTTTAAAAAACTGATTTTTATACTTAGTGCATGCGCACTCGTTCTTCCAGTTCTACAAGTCCACTTTCTGAGCTTGCAAATATTCCTCGTAGACGTAGAGGACGTTCTGCTCCTTCAGCCGTGACTGAGGAACGTCTAGCATCACCACCCCCTGTCGTAATGGCAGAAGACAAACCTATGAATGAGCTTCTCCAAGCACCCATCGAGGGTTACGGAGATGCCATTATTGTCCCAGCCATCGTGGCTGATACCTTCGAGCTCAAAACCGGGTTGCTTAATCTTGTAACCCAAAGCCAATTTTATGGTTTTGAGCGGGATGATCCTCATGCACATATTCGATGGTTTAACAAGATTGCATCTACCATCAAATACAAGAATGTCCCACGTGAAGCAATTAAGCTTCTTTTGTTCCCATTCTCTTTAGAGGGACAAGCCCGGAATTGGCTTGAGAAACAACCCCCTCGTTCCATTGAGACATGGGAGGATTTAGTCACTAAGTTTGTTAACGAATTCTATCCTCCATCCCGAACTACAAGTCTTAAGAATGAGATAATGAAATTTTCTCAAAGATTTGATGAATCATTCGGGGAGGCATGGGATCGTTACAAAGAATTGCTCCGCAAGTGTCCGCATCATGGTTTTACCGAGTTAATGCAAATGGATACTTTCTACAATGGTCTGAGACAAGCTGACCAAGACTCTTTAAATGCCTCCGCGGGAGGTAATTTCCTGAGCAAGACCACAAAAGAAGCCTTGCAAATCATAGAAAACAAGTCCCAGGTCCGCCCTTTCCGAACAAAGACATATCAGTCTCAGTCTAATGCTGGACCTTCTACTTCATCTCCCGTGAGTACATCTAGCACCGATGCTAAGATTGACAAACTCACGGATATTGTTCAGGCTTTGGTTCTTGCTAACCAAAAGAAAGTCACTTTCACACAGACACCATCACATGGTGAAGTGAAGAAAATCGAGGTCTGTGTTACTTGTGGTGGCCCTCATGCATACTACAACTGTACTGCCACCGATGGTAGTCCTTTTGAAGCCAATGCTATAGCCGGTACTTCACATCAGGGAGGTAATCAATACCATCCTCAAAATGAACCAAACTACCGTGCTAATACTTATCAGGCACCACCCAGTTTTAACCAGAATCCTAACATACAAAACCGGAATCAGAACCAACCTAGAATGAACCAAGGTTACCAAAACCAAGGTAATTTCTATTCCGGACCAAATCAAGGTTTCCAACATCAAGGAAACCTTAATCAAAACAATTTCAATCGAGGGAATCAATTTCAGGGAAATGTGAATCCTAACCAAGGGAATTTTCAACAACAAGGTCATAATCAAAACATACGACCTCAAAATTTCCCTCCAGTACCTCCAGTACCATCATCTGATGAGTTATTGAAGCAATTCATGAAATCCCAAGATGAAATGAACAGGTTGTTGGTCAGTCAGATCGCTGATCTAAAGAAGTCTTTAAATGATCAACCCTCGGGCTCAGGAAAACTTCCGTGCAACACGATCGCTAACCCGAGGGGCGATGCAAAGGCGATCACAACCAGAAGTGGTGTTTCATACAATGGACCCGCTATTCCTACTACCTCTTCTTCTTCTCTCCCAAAGGTAGTGGAAAGTGAACCTGAGACGACAAAGGACAAGGAACTTCCTACTAATAACGGAGGTACCAACAATGTCCATCCTCAAGTTGTCCCGAAACCCAAATCCAATCCAGGAGTTGTTTTTGAACCTCCTGTAGTTCCTGTTGAAAACCCCAAATCCAAATCTTCTATTCCTTACCCATCACGTTTGAATGAGCAAAAGCTCCGCGAAAAAGCCAGTCATCAAATGGACAAATTTTTTCAAATTTTCCAAGAACTACATTTTGACATAAGCTTTGCGGATGCTATCATGCTGATGCCCAAGTTTTCATCAACTCTCAAACACATGTTAAGCAACAAGGAAAAACTATTTGAGATGGCAAAAACTCCTCTGAACTGCTCTGCAGTTATCCTGAAGAAGCTTCCAGAGAAGCTTGGAGATCCTGGAAAATTTCTCTTACCTTGTGTATTTCCAGGGATGGTTGAATGCTTTGCCTTAGCCGATCTTGGTGCAAGCATCAATCTGATGCCTTATTCAGTATGGAAGAAACTTTCTCTTCCGGACCTTACTCCTACATGCATGACTCTTGAGCTTGCAGATCGTACAATATCCCGTCCACTTGGCATTGCCGAGGACGTATTTGTGAAAGTAGGAAAGTTCCATTTTCCAGCTGACTTTGTGGTTGTTGATTTCGATGCCGATCATCGGGTTCCTCTCATTGTTGGACGAGGATTCCTGAGAACGGGCCGTGCTCTCATTGATGTATTTGAGCAAGAAATCACATTACGTGTTGGTAATGAAGCTGTCACCTTTAACCTTGATCAAACTTCGAGGTACTCCGCAAACTATGATTCTGAGTCGGTTAACCGAATAGATATCATTGATGTTGCTTCTGAAGAGTACTCTCAAGAAGTTCTTGGTTATGATCATAATTCTTCGAGTGATAATCTCACTCATTCATCTCAACCCATCATTGCCAATTCTACTCCTTCTCTCACTCCGTTTGAGGAAAGTGACTTCATCTTGGAAGAGATTGAAGCATACTTGTCTAGTGATTCAGTTCCATGGGAAATTGATCACGCTCCAATTGACATCGAGGGGGACATACTTCTCATTGAGAAGTTGCTTAATGATGATCCATCATCACTCCCTCCCGTCGAGCTTCATAACAAGGAAGTCAAGTCAGTTGAGAAAACTGAAGAATTTCCTGAAGTCGAACTTAAGGACTTACCACCTCATCTCGAGTATGCATTTCTTGAAGGTGATGATAAATTACCTGTCATTATTTCTCGAGATTTGAGTAAAGATGAAAAGACTGCTCTCATAAAGGTCTTGAAGTCACACAAGCAAGCAATTGCTTGGAAACTCTCCGACATTAAGGGTATCAACCCTGAGTTTTGTACTCACAAAATCTTGATGGAGGATGACTTCAAGCCAGCAGTTCAACATCAGAGAAGAGTAAATCCAAAAATCCATGATGTTATCAAACAGGAGGTGATCAAACTTCTTGATGCAGGATTAATTTACCCGATCTCTGATAGTCCTTGGGTTAGCCCAATTCATTGTGTTCCTAAAAAGGGTGGCATAACTGTTGTCACAAATGAAGAAAACGAGTTAATTCCAACTCGATTGGTAACGGGATGGCGTGTTTGCATTGACTATCGTAAGTTGAATGACGCCACCCGTAAAGACCATTTTCCTCTACCCTTCATGGACCAAATGCTTGAGAGATTAGCAGGGAACGAATACTATTGTTTCCTTGATGGTTTCTCGGGTTATTTTTAGATTCCCATTGATCCACAGGATCAAGAGAAGACCACATTCACCTGCCCATACGGAACTTTTGCCTACAAACGTATGCCTTTTGGCCTATGTAATGCTCCTGGCACGTTCCAACGATGTATGATGGCCATATTCCACGACATGATCGGGGAAAGAATGGAGGTGTTTATGGATGACTTCTTGGTCATTGGGGACTCGTTTCAAACATGTCTTTCCCATTTAGAAAAAATGCTAAAACGGTGTGAAGACACCAATCTTTGTCTAAATTGGGAGAAGAGCCACTTTATGGTCAAAGAAGGCATAGTCCTTGGCCATAAGATTTCCAAAAACGGGATTGAGGTTGATAGAGCAAAAGTCGATGTTATTGCTAAATTGCCTCATCCTACTACCGTCAAAGGTATTAGGAGTTTTTTAGGTCATGCCGGTTTTTATCGCAGATTCATACAAGATTTTTCTAAAATCGCCCGGCCTATGACTCATCTTCTTGAAAAAGATGCTCCTTTTATCTTCTCACCTGAGTGCATCGAAGCTTTTGAAACATTAAAGAAAAAGCTTACGGAAGCACCCATTCTCATTGCTCCCGACTGGGATTTACCTTTTGAGCTCATGTGCGATGCAAGTGATTTTGCTATCGGTGCAGTCCTGGGGCAACGTAGATCCAAGCATTTTCAACCTATCCACTACGCGAGTAAAACTATGACTGAAGCTCAAACCCATTACACCACCACAGAAAAAGAGCTATTAGCCGTGGTGTATGCGTTTGAGAAGTTTCGGCCATACTTAATCTTGACCAAATGCGTGGTGTATACGGATCACTCGGCTCTCAAATATCTCTTTGCAAAACAAGATGCAAAGCCGAGATTACTCCGTTGGGTTCTCCTCCTGCAAGAATTTGATATCATTATACGTGATAAAAAAGGAGCTGAGAACCTGGCTGCTGATCATCTGTCCCGTCTAGAAAACCCTCACCAAGATGTTTTCGAGAAAAAGGAAATAAATGAAACATTTCCTCTCGAGACACTCAATGCGGTTTCTTTTCGTGGAAACTCTTCTACCCCATGGTTTGCTGACTTCGCAAATTACCATGCGGGTAACTTCATAGTGAAAGGAATGTCGACCCAGCAGAAGAACAAATTCTTCAAGGATGTTAAACATTACTTCTGGGACGACCCCTACTTATTCAAAATCTGTGCGGATCAAGTCATCCGACGGTGTGTTTATGGACAAGAAGCTATGGACATTCTCAAAGCTTGACATGCTGGTCCAAACTACACCGCCAAAAAGGTGTTTGATTCCGGGTTTTATTGGCCCACAATTTACAAGGATGCCCACGAATTTGTCAAAACATGTGACGCTTGTCAACGTCACGGAAATATCTATCAAAGAAATGAAATGCCGCAAAACGCTATTCAAGTGTGTGAGATCTTTGACATCTGGGGCATTGACTTTATGGGGCCATTTCCATCATCTCGAGGAAACAAATACATACTTGTGGCTGTTGACTATTTGTCAAAATGGGTTGAAGCGAAAGCCTTACCTACTAATGATGCCCGAGTTGTAAAATTTTTAAAATCTCTTCTTGCTAGGTTTGGAACTCCGCGAGCTATAATTAGTGATCGTGGTACACATTTCTGCAATGATCAATTTGATCGTGTCATGCAAAAGTATGGTGTAACCCACCGTCTCTCTACTGCATACCTCCCCCAAACAAGTGGGCAAGTGGAAGTTTCCAACCGTGGTATTAAAAGAATTTTGGAAAGGACAGTAGGCGAAAACCGTGCATCCTGGTCGGATAAACTGGATGACGCACTCTGGGCCTTCCGTACAGCTTATAAAACACCAATCGGGTGTACTCCATACAAGCTAGTGTACGGAAAGGCATGTCATCTGCCGATTGAGCTTGAGCACAAAGCATACTGGGCTTTGAAACATGCCAACTTCGATATTCAGACAGCTGGTGATCACAGAAAAGTTCAAATGAATGAATTAAATGAACTCCGTGATCAAGCATACGAGAACTCTTTGATCTACAAACAAAAGACAAAGAATATTCATGACTCCAAAATCAAGAACCGCGTTTTCAACGTCGGTGATCGAGTCCTTCTTTTCAATTCAAGATTGAAGTTTTTCTCGGGAAAACTAAAATCCCGCTGGTCTGGACCATTCACCATCACTAAAGTATTTCCATATGGAACCATTGAGTTATCTCAGCCTGATGGTCCAAATTTTAAAGTGAATGGTCATCGGTTGAAGCATTATTTTGGAGAGGACATTCCACCTGTGGTTGTCCCGGATCTACAAACTTTCCCCATGAACCAATGAATGCGGGGATCGAGTCAAGCTAGTGACTCGGTAATCAAAAACAGTAGCACACCATATGGGTTTTCACTCATATTTCTGACTTCTTTCTATTTTCTGTCACCCTAGTGTGGGGGAGTTTCCCCCCGCTGTTGTATATAAGTTTCATATATATATAAAAGAAAAAAAAATGTGTATATATATCAAAAATAAGATAATGGCCGTAGTATTTCCCTTTTACGTTCTATGTTTCGGCATAACCGCCGGTACTTTGAATATTGAGGGCAATATTCATTTCTAAGTGTGGGGGGGAATTCTCACGAATTTTATCATGTAATTATGCCACCCAATTCCCCCGTTTTTGGCAAAAAAAAAATTTGGAGTAAGTGTTTTACACTTACTCAGCAAATGGTAATCAATCCGCCATGTCTAACCCACATAAGGATTGGCTAATCCAGGAGCAAACGGCTCTTGGTAAAGATATCTCAAATCCGTTAATGGCTTGCAATTTGCCCAAAATTGTATGGTGTTCAGCTCGCCATATCTTTAATTAGTGAAAAGTTGGCTAGCCCGCAAGGTTATGGCTTGTGGTAAAGGCAGTTGGAAAGCCATAATTGGTAATCGACTCACCAAAGATAATATTGATAATTTATCTAAGAGTTGGCTAGTCCAGAAGCAAACGGCTTCTGGTAAAGACAAATCAAAACCGTTGAAAGCTGGTGATTTGCTCAAAATCATTTGGTTATCATTGTACCAAGGTTCTTACTTGAACTGAAACAATTGGCTACTACAAAAGTAATGGCTTTTGGTAAAGAGATTAAATCCATTAAGTTTTCTCAAAAGATTGCTAGGGACTAGCAATATCTTAGTGTGGGGGATTGATGAGTGTCTAAATACTCATCATTTTTGTACCTTTTAAACTGCAAAAACATCTGAAAACACTCAGAAATGCATCAAAATGATAATAATATCACAAATAAGTGTTTTATGTGTTTTAAATGCAAAAATACCAAAATCAGATGAAAAACGTATCAAGTTTGCAACATTGGCAGTTTTAGTCCCCCAAGTTTCAAAAGTTGTCAAATCTAGTCCCTGGAATCCAAAAATATGGAGTTTTATCATTCAAGGTCCCTGAAATATTCTAAATTGTCAAAAATGGTCCTTGAATGAATCTTTGGGCAAATGGCAGAAAAGGTCCCTCAACTTTACAAAAGTGTCAAAAATAGTCCTCGGATATTTAAAAAGTGAAAATAATCAAATGTGGTCCTTGTACTATTAAAGATTGGCAAGTTTAGTCCTTGTGATAAGTTTGGAAAAGTGGCAGGTTCAGCCCCTATACTTTGCAGAAATTACATGAATGGTCCTTGTATATAAGCTTAAACCAAATGGCCCCTTTGTGTATTTTTACCCCAACCAAAACAAAAGACCCCCTGTCATTATCCACTTGACCCCCCCAATTTGAACCCCTCTCGTTATTAATAATACCGGGTCAACAAAAGTCAAAACCATGGTTACTGTTCATCTCCCTCACACCATTCGCGCCAAAACCAGATACCACCTCCACCTTGCCTGTTTTTCATTTCTACCCTTTCCACCTCACCCTAACAGCTGTCTAACCACCCCTTAACACATCCACAAAATCCAAGAAGCTTTAATTGAGAAAACCTGCTCAAAGAAAATTGGCGCCTGATAAGGTTTTAAAAGGTACCATTTTGAGGGGTCGTTTTAGTCCTTATTTGATCACTTTTGTATCCGTTATTAATTAATATCGTTCCTTTTCACTTTTTAGGTCTCTTGAAGGCAAAATGCTGGAATGGCACTTATTTGGACGAAAAGGCGCGAATATATGAAGAAAATGGCCAAAGTCAAAATCGAGACACTCACAGTTGCTGAAACTAGAAGGCGACGGCGTCAGGTGTTAATGGCGACGCCGTCCCAAAATTATTGTGACGATACAGGACTCAAAACTCGTATTTTCAAGTGACGACGTCTAGTTGTGAAAGAGTAGGTCGTCGCTACTCAGACGGCCTAGATGCAATCCAGACGACGTCAGAAGCTGAAGAGGACGGCGTCACGGACATAAGGTGACGCCGTCGCAAGGTTAACGTGGCCAAGACGAAACCCTAATGACGGCGACACGACGGCGTCACTAAACATAAGGTGACGCCGTCGCATATGTAATCTTATATATAGAATCCGAATTTTTCAGTCTTTATGTGGAGAGTCTTTGGAGTAAAAACCTAAAACCGAACCTAAGGTGTCTTGTACAGTATTTTAGGGTTTTAAACCCTATCTTACATCAAGATAAGTCTTTACTTCATTAATTCAATTATGTCTTTGATTATTTGTGTGTATGCTTGCATGTTCTCCATGTCCGGCTAATTTACTTGTGTGTTTGCTTAGGAAGTATAAGACTTAATTATTGAATATTGATTGGTTGTTTCTTATCTTAGTTGATTAATGATCTAGTAATGCGATAGGTCATTCGTTGTGTACTTAATGCTTGATTCATCTTTGTGAACCTTAGAATATAATTACCTGAGTAGTTGTAGGCTAAACCATCCAAAGAGCGCCTTAGAGTAGGAGTTTATCATCCCTAGTGGGTTTGTAGACGAGACCCTTTGGTAAGTTCGAAGAGTTAGGGAGAAACGCATACCCTACAACTTTAGACACACAACGCAACTAGGAATAAGACGTGACACTCAACCATCAATAGGAGATAATTAAGGAGTAATACAAACTAAGTAAACACATTTTTAAACTATCATACGAGCACACATTAATTAGACATAGACTCCCACAACCTTAGTTTAGATAATTAGATAATAGTAGAGTAATCGGTAGAAATACCAACCCCCCAAATCCAATACCCGAGATTCGTACCTTTCCATTTCATAAAACATAGAAAGATAAAAAATAATCTTCCTCAACCTTAACCTTAGCGTAGTAACTCCTTACTAGCATTCCTATTCCCCTAGAGAACGATATCAATACCCGTGGCTTACCCTAATTACTACACTACAACGATTAGGTTCACTGCCTAGGGTGTTATAAAACTTGCTCGAAGAAAAGGAAGTTTCCTTGACCCCGAACGACGCGTGTAGCGTTATCAGAGATCATAAGTCCGAGGGTACGTGCTAAAAGAATCACACAAGTCATGGTAAATTCCAAAAAGACCCCTCTCAAATATTATTGGTAGTGTATCAGGAGAGTTTGTGTTCATGACATTCAGCACCCACAGCTTTAGGTCTTTCAATGCTGCAGCAAATCTGTATAAAAATGCGTTAAAACTTAGTCAAATTGCAAATAATATCTTCTTATTGATCATGTGACGAGTGCTTTAGTCTTTTAACACTTAGCCATCATAAACAGCTCTCATATCCATGACATTCTTACATTTGTCCAGTTGAATCCCAAGTCACTCATATGATTTGCTAACAACAGGTTTCTAACGGACATAATCTGATTTACTAACAACACGTTTCCAACGGACATAATCTGATTTACAATCATCTGCAGTTGGTTTCCCATTACTCAACCCCTTTGATTGCTATGTCAAAAAAAGCTCATAGTTTTCATATGATTATACAGCCTTAAAAATTAGACTGTAGAAAAATAATTTGAAGTTTCTTTCCCATGGAGATTTTAAAGCTTAAATATTGCCAATGCATAAGGTTGAGTTTTAAGTGGCGATGGTAGAGGAAAGAGCAAAGCCAAAACAGGAACAACTAAGTAGTATTGATTTTGCAACAAAAAATGATGAATGGAAATAGAAAGAAGAAAAAGAATGCATCACTCTTGAGAAGAGAAGAAGATGAAACGTGGCCAGGTGGCATGGGGATCTCATTTTGTAAGATTATTATCAAAACGACGTAGTTTTGAGGGTTCTATACCCAACCTTATATACACAACAGCCACACACTCACTTTCCCCTATACTTTAAATATATAAACATATCACATTTTTCCAGTATAGGTTATCTGAGAAAGGTTATTTTATGATTTATCACTTGACCATCTTCGAACCTAATAATATTTGAACCTGAGATATATCTTCCGGAAAAATTAGGAGGACACTGTTAGCCCTCTTTTGTTTTTTTTCAATTTAGATATATATTCTGTCAATAAGCTGTTTTGACTTTTCTTTTTGATAAGATTTTGTGAATCTTAATAACTCTGGAATACATCGTATAATCCATCAAACATATTAGAGTAAAATACACCGTTCGTCTCTAAACTTGTACCTGCGCATCACGTTGAACCAAAAGTGAGGATTTTCATCGCCCGGAGTCCTTTTTCCAAGTTTCATACTCTAAACTGGTCCTTTGACCATTTTTCCGTTAGTCAACGACGTCAGTTGCCGTTTGCTTTGTCTTTAGTCTAAGGGCACAATTGTCATTTCATTATTTCAATTAAAAAATTTGTGTATTATTGCCACATGTAATGTAACCCTCTTCCCGTCCCATAAACACATAAACTGTATTATTTTTCGTCCCATAACTTTCGTTACAAGAATTATCAGAATTCACAAACCCTAATTGCATGTCACAAAACCCCTGTTTATCAATAAAAAACCGAAACATGGACTTTACTCTATGGAAAGTAAGAAGACATCCAGGTTATCCAGTTGATGATACCGTCCTGTACGACTCTACTAAGAAGAAATACGGTATTGTTTTTTTTTAATTATAGTCATTGGAATTTCTAATTGGGGTATTTATTGTTTAGCAATTAACTTTTTAGAATGCCCTAAACATATATTGACATGTTTTCAGGTGGTAGATCTAATATGTTTAGCATGAGGGTTCATCACAACGGTTTCTTTAAATACTGGCCTGGTAGAATCTACGTTGGAGGTATGGAAAATTTAGTTGATTTGGTTGATGTTGATAGTGTGTCAGTTGAAGAGTTGGATGTTCTTTTGTATGAATTGGGTTACGAGCTTGGTTCAAAAAATTACTATTACTTTGTTAAGCCTGATAGTAATTTAGATGATGGTTTGTATAGTTTAAGTGAGAGTGCAAATTTAGAAATATTGAAAGATCTTGTTGATGACCATAAGATGATAGAAGTTTATGTTGAAAATGGTAAGACAACATTAGATGTTGATGAAATGTCCCCAAAGTCAATTAGGACAGTTATTGCTGATGTGGATGCAACAAAGAAAAAGGCAGCTCTTACTATTGTTCTATATTGCTCAAACAAATTGTTCTTAGAAAACATTGTTAATAAATCTGTGGTAGAGGATTTATGTCGGGTTACACATCAACATTTGGAAGTCAATAGATGCCAGAAACAGAACCCATATTTTCATCTGTAGAGGTCTGTCAGACTGAAGATGTTGTATGTGATGTCAACCAGCATATAGATAAACATGTTGAGCATATCCAAATAGATAGTCCTGAAGAGGTATGTCAAAATGATCAAGAGTTAGGTCATCAAGAGGAGGAAATATGTAATCCTTTTAAGCATATCCAAAAAGGTAAATCTGTATAGGTATGTGAAATCGATGAAGCTTTAAGTGATGACAATGTGAGTGAAACAGATAGTTATGTGAGTGATGATGATGATATGGAGAACAATCGTGATGGAAACACAGTTGTCGATGAGGCTAATACTTTTGAGGAGCCTGATTTTGATGTTAATCTGTTCAAAGTGACTAAGACTACAGAGTTACCATATATAGGTACCTCCAGCCAGATACTAGATGATTTTTTTAAGAAAAGTGAGTTGGATCTGTTAGATGATAATGATTTTGCAAGTGGTTATGAGAATGAGGATGAGTATGTTATTAGGAAGAAAAAAATGACGGCATACAAGAAACAAAAGTTAAGTGAGGCAGCACAAGTAGAGGATGAAATATTATTTTTCTATGGTCAAAATTTTCTAATTGCAAAAGAAGTGAAAGATAAGATCTACCTGCTTTCAATAAAGACTAGGAGGAAATTCCAACTCATTAAGAATGACAAACAGAGAATTCGGGTTAGGTGTGTTGGAAAAATACCTGTTTGTGGAATAACCGAAGGTGTTGGGCTGGAACAGCCCCAAAGAGGAAAACTGGTCCGATAACTAGAGGCCTTGGAAGGGATGTATATTTGCGACACTCAAGGAGCAAGCAATAGATTGCCCATGGTTGTTGTATGTAGCCAAAAATACAGCTAAAGATGTATGGATTGTTCGAACTTTCAAGGATGAACACAAATGTTTGCAATAAAGAGAGATTAAAGCTTGTGACTACAAGTTTCTTTCAAAGAAAATTGTTGACCAAGTTCAAGTCAATCCAGATATTCCAATCAGAGCTGTTCAAGATCAGCTCAGTAAACAGTTTGAAGTTCAAGTGTCTATGCAAAAGGCATTAAGGGCCAAAAAAAACAAGGCAGAAAATGAGATTAGGGGTGATCATAAGCAGCAATACACCCTTTTAAGAGACTATGTTGAAGAGTTGCAGAAAACAAACCCAAATACAACAGTTAGGATAAGTGTACAAACTGCAACAATTGCAACAAGTCCAACCAGAGTTTTCATGAGAATGTATGTATGCTTAGGTGCTTTGAAGGAAGGATATAAAGCTTGTCAAAGAGAGTTGTTGGGGTTAGATGGTGCTTTTATGAGGGGTCCTTTTCCTGGCCAACTTCTTACAGCAGTCGGTATAGACAGCAACAATGGAATATACCCTTTAGCCTATACGGTTGCAGAAGCTGAAAGCAAAGACTCATGGATTTGGTTTCTTGAATGTCTAAAAGATGATCTTGACTTGCAACCAAACTCAAACTACACTTTTATCAGCGACAGGCAAAAGGTGATGTTACCTTTTAGTTGATTAGATTCACTTGTATTTTCGATAAATGCTAGTTTTATCAGTAATGAATTGATGTTTATTTGTTTAGGGTATCATTCCAGCATTAGCAGCAGTATTCCCTAGTGCTGAACACATATATTGTTTGAAGCACATCCATGATAATATGAAATTGCAATGGAATGCTAAAGCATACAAGGAACATTTGTGGAAATGTGCAGCAACAACAACCGTCCAACAATTTGAGGCAGCCATGCTGGCATTCAAGAGGTTTAGCGAACCTGCCCATGCTTGGTTAAGTACGATACCACCAACCCATTGGTCAAGGTCGTATTTTTCAGGTACTAACCAAATCTATGTCTAAGTGTACATCTTTTGTTCTACGACATTGTTCAACATTTTTGTTTGTATAAATCAAACATGTTGTATAAATGTGTAGGGAGGGCTCATTCTGATGTGTTACTTAATAACATGTGTGAGGTGTTCAATGGGAAACTATTGGGAGGTAGGCACCAACCCATCATTACTGTTTTGGAATACATTAGAAAATACTGTATGAAAAGAATAGTGAATGTTGTGAATGTGATTCACAAGTGTGCCGGACCATTAACACCAAAGGCAACACTCATGTTAGACTTGATAAAGAAATAAGCTTATAAGTACACCGTTTTACGGGTTGAAGGAGATAAGTATCAGGTCAGTGGATGGGGAGATAAGTGTTTTGTGAATGTTGAAGCTAGGGCTTGTACATGTAGAAGATGGGAGCTTACAGGTATGCCATGTAAACATGTTGTTGTTACCCATCGGTATATGAGGTTCAATGGAATGCAAGTACGATCTGTTGAATCATGGGTTCATCCATGTTACTTGCTTAAGACTTGGGAAGAAACTTATAAACACTACATACAGCCAATAAATGGTTATCAACATTGGAATAAGTCACAAGTGCCTACAACCATTCTTCCACCTAAACATCATAAACCATTAGGTAGGCCACGAAAGAAAAGAACTAGGGCTTTTACTGAAAATGATAATAGTGAAAAAACCAGTAACTTGTCACAGTCTAGTAAGAGTGTGGTTTGTGGTATATATGGCAATGCTGGACACAACAAGAAAACATATCTTGGGCAAGGAGGTGTAACAAGAAGTCAAGGCAGTACTGATGCTGATCGCTAATCAAATGGCCAACTCAAAACACTCCACAGGAAAAACACCAAATATGGTTCTTTAATTATAAACGAATGAAGATATCCATTACAAAGAAATAACCAAGTACTTATAGGAATGTGAGAATCACTTCAAACAATGAATGATTTTACATTCCTAATTTAAAGACTCTAAATTGAGTAGGAGTATAATCTCCTAAACAATACTTATTCAAATTGAAAACAAGTCTACTATGAAAAGGAAACAAATAAAACTATTAAAATGTGATATAACCACTCAAATTAGAAATGTGAGTGCATGGTTCTGCATCATCCTCCCCTGCTTCAAAAGGACTCGTCCCCGAGTCCATGTCGTCATCGCTAGTGGCTTCATATGGTGACAAATCAGCAACATTGAAGGTTGCAGAAACATTGTAATGACCCGGAAGCTCAAGTTTATAAGCATTGTCATTAATGCGCTGGGTTACACGGAAAGGGCCGTCTGCACGAGGCTTGAGCTTATCGAAACGACCACCCGGAAAACGTTCTTTACGCAAATGAATCCACACAAGATCACCTTCTTTGTATACCACTCGTTTTCGATGCTTGTTTGCGTGAATTTGATACTTCTCATTATGCTTGAGAATTTGATCACGCACTTGCTTATGCAATTCCTTAATCTTTGTTGACTGAGCCTCCCCTTCAAAGCTAACTGTCTCGGAAATAGGCAAAGGTGCTAGATCAAGTGGAGTAAATGGGTTGCGTCCATAAACGATCATAAACGGAGTCATACCAGTTGTGCGATTAAGAGACCTGTTATAAGCAAATTCAGCGTGAGGAAGTGTGATATCCCATTGCTTGGGCTGCTCACCGACAAGGCTACGGAGTAAATTACCCAAGCTGCGATTGGTTACTTCAGTCTGTCCATCCGTTTGAGGGTGGTGCGAGCTACTAAACTGCAATTTCGAACCCATGCGTTTCCAAAGAGTACGCCAAAAATGACTCACAAATTTGACATCCCGGTCCGATGTGAGCGTTTTTGGAATACCATGAAGCCTTACTATTTCAGAAAAATACAACCTTGCAACTTGGCTTGCATCATATGTCTTAGAGCAGGGAAGAAAATGAGCCATTTTTGAAAACCGGTCAACAACAACCATAATTGAATCCTTCTGACGTTGTGTACGAGGCAAACCCATGACGAAATCCAAACTTACATCCTCCCACGGGGCTGTTGGAACAGGTAACGGTGTATAAAGACCGGCATTAGTACTATGGCTCTTAGCGATATGACAAATACGACAACGTGCAATAATGCGAGACACATCTCGCTCCATCTTTGGCCAATAAAAATTTCCACGAATTAAATCAAGTGTTTTGTCCCTTCCAAAGTGACCTGCAAGCCCTCCTGCGTGACTTTCTAGAATAATTGAATCACGCAACGAGCACAAAGGAACACATAAACGCGAACCCTTAAAAAGGTAGCCATCGTGTAAAGAAAAATCATTGAATGGCTGAGAGCCACATTTCTGCCACACATCTCGAAAATTTGGGTCATCTTGGTACAAAGAACAGAATGAGTCAAAGCCACTAACCTGAATTTGCATTGCCGATAAGAGAACAATACGACGACTAAGGGCGTCAGCCACAATATTAGTAGACCCGGCCTTATGCCGAATGACAAATGAGTAAGCTTGTAATGTTTCCACCCACTTGGCATGACGGGGCTTGAGTGTATGTTGCCCGTTGATGAACTTGAGAGCTTCATGATCAGAAAACAGAATGAACTCGTTTGGTAGAAGATAATGACGCCAATACTCCACCGTTCGCACAATGGCATAGAATTCTCGGTCATAAGTAGAATACTTGCGACGTGCTTCGTTAAATTTTTCGCTAAAGAAAGCAATAGGCCTATGATTTTGACTCAAGACACCTCCAATACCGAGTCCAGACGCATCACATTCAACTTGGAACACGTCGTTGAAATTAGGAAGAGCTAAACATGGAGCTTGCGTCACGCGTTGTTTTAATATAGCAAATGCATCGTCCGCCTCTCTGGTCCACTGAAATTTCCCTCCTTTCATACAATCTGTCATGGGCGCAATAAGGCTACTGAAGCTTTTAATGAAACGTCGATAAAATGATGCCAACCCGTGAAAACGTCGAATATCAGTAATGGAAGTGGGGGTAGGCCAACTTAAAATTGCATTCACTTTTTGATGATCCATGCGTATACCATCCTGTGAAATTAAATAGCCAAGGAAAGTGACTTCCTGGGATAGAAAATGACACTTCTGCTTGTTTGCGTACAACTTTTGATCACGTAAAACCGTGAAAACTTGTCTAAGATGCCACAAATGCTGATCAATATCCCTGCTAAACACTAAAATATCGTCAAAATAAACCACGACAAAATGACCAATAAATGGTTTAAACACATGATTCATGAGACGCATAAAAGTACTAGGAGCATTCGATAACCCGAACGGCATAACCATCCATTCATATAGTCTGTCCCGGGTCTTGAAAGCGGTTTTCCACTCATCTCCAGGCCGCATACGTATTTGATGGTACCCACTTCGTAAGTCGATTTTGGAGAACACCGAGGACCCATGCAACTGGTCTATTAAGTCTTCAAAACGAGGAATTGGGAAACGATATTTAACAGTAATTTTGTTAATAGCCCGACTATCCATACACATCCGATAAGCACCTCCATGTTTTGGAACCAACAAAGCAGGCACGGCGCAAGGGCTCATGCTTTCACGTATGAGTCCTTTGGCAAGTAACTCAGTCACTTGTTTATGCAATTCCTCAAACTCTTTTGGGTTCATTCGATAAGCCGCCTTATTAGGGATTGATGAACCTGGTAGGAAATCAATACAATGTTGAATTTCGCGCATCAATGGTAAACCAGGTGGTATGTCATCAGGAAACACATCTTGAAATTCGTCAAGCAACGGTTGGACCTGCTGGGGTATGGTTAACTCAAGTTTGTTTGCTTCTTGTATAACTAAGGCAAACATAAAGGCATTTGGGTTGAGTTTTGTGAGGCCTAAAAATTCTGATTTTGTAAGAATGAGAGCCTCGGATGATGAAGGACGCGTATCAAGTGGCGCTAAGGTAACATGAACTCCATCTTTTGTGAAGGTATATGTATTGCGAAACCCGTCATGCTTGGCTTTTCTATCGTATTGCCAAGGCCTTCCTAATAATATATGGCACGCGTCCATTGGAATTACCTCACACCACACGTCATCTGTATATTTAGTGCCAATTGAAAAATGAACTAAACAACGCTTAGTAACTTTGACAATGTTACCTTTCTTCAGCCACGTGAGTTGATAAGGTGCCGGGTGATTCTCAGCCTCAAGACCTAACTTTTCTACCATGCTGGTGGCCACCATGTTTTCACAACTACCGCCATCAATTATCAGGTTACAAACCTTGCCTTTAGCTGTACATTTGGTGTGGAAAATGTTGTTTCGAAGCCATGAGTTATCGTCAATTATAGGGGATGCTCCAACATTAAGAACTCGTTGGGTAATTAATGCTTCACCATGATCAGCATATACGATCTCTGTCTCTTCCTCGGTTGTTTCGTCCTCGTTTGCGGTATCATAAGTGGTTGTTGGGTCATCTACAAAGGTAATTAATTGTTTGTTGGGACATTCCCTTGCTAGATGACCTAACCCCTGGCATTTAAAACATCGAATAACACGCTGATTTAACTGTTGGTTGGATGGATTTGTAGAAGTACCTGGTTGTGTTTCGACCTTGGGAGTGATGGCCTTGGTGCTTTGTGTATTGGACGGTCGAAAAGTGGAAGAAAATTTGTTGGTGCTTAGACGACCCCGAATTTTCTGTTGTTTTTCAACTTTTAAAGCCAGTCGACAAACATCAGCATATGTCCAATACTGTTGGAGATGCACCACATCTGAAATCTCGGGTCGAAGGGCACCAAGAAAACGAGCAATAACATGCTCTTCTTCTTCTTCGACTCCACATCGCATTCGTAAACGATCAAATTGGACTATAAGGTCTTCCACAGACAAGTTGTTTTGTGTTATATTGTGGTACTCAAGAAAAGCTTCTTGACGATGATTAATAGGAAGGAACTTGCCCTGTAACAATTTCTTCATCTTGGCCCATGATTCCACCTTTGACTTTCCTTCTTGAAGTCGTTGTTTTTTCACACGATCCCACCACAACGATGCATATTTACGGAGTTTAATGGCAACAAGTTTTACCTTTAAGTGATCTGGAATATCACGCAAGTCAAAAACCCTCTCAACAGTACTCAACCAATCAATAAACTCATCTGGTTGCGCGTTGCCGTGAAAATCAGGGATTTCTATTTTAATTCCCATGTTGCGTAAAGGATCTTCACGACGTTGCCCTTGAATGTTTCGTCGGTAAGCGCCAAAGGGATTCTCATCTTCCTCATACCGTGCGTCCGATACACCAGGTTCTGATTCAGTTTCCTCATCACGCTCCTCTTGTTGTAGTTCAAGGTCTCGAACTCGTTGTTGGAGACGTTCAATTTCGATATCACGCGGGTCTCGCTGATCACCATCGTTGCCTCGGTCGGCGTTTCGACGAGGGGGATTACGAGGACGTCCACGTCCAACCATTCGGGGTACTCTGAGCTCCGATACCAAATGATGCTGATCGCTAATCAAATGGCCAACTCAAAACACTCCACAGGAAAAACACCAAATATGGTTCTTTAATTATAAACGAATGAAGATATCCATTACAAAGAAATAACCAAGTACTTATAGGAATGTGAGAATCACTTCAAACAATGAATGATTTTACATTCCTAATTTAAAGACTCTAAATTGAGTAGGAGTATAATCTCCTAAACAATACTTATTCAAATTGAAAACAAGTCTACTATGAAAAGGAAACAAATAAAACTATTAAAATGTGATATAACCACTCAAATTAGAAATGTGAGTGCATGGTTCTGCATCAAGTACACAACAGTCTCAAAAAACAGGTTCATCCCAGCCAAAAGTTACAGCAAAGAAGAAGGCAAAGGTTACAGGTCACAACTTTGAAGATTAAAAGAATTAATAGATGGAAAAATTCTACAAAGATCCAATACATGGAAATGACTGCTTTGATTCATTCGATTGCTCCTACCGTGGGTCAACCCGATACATGGACTTGGAATCTTGAGGAAAAAGGGTTCTTCACGGTTAAAAGATTAAGAGAATTAATAGATGGAAAAATTATACAAAGATCCAATACATGGCAAGAAACAAGATGGTGCAAAATCATTCCAATAAAAGTTTGTATTTTTATTTGGCGTCTAAATCAAGGTAGAATCCCAGTCCGTTTTTGGCTTGATCACATTGGTTTGGATCTTGATTCGATGCTTTGTCCTCATTGCGACGAGGAGGTGGAAACGATAGATCATTGTTTCTTGAGATGTGGTCGGGTCTCAGAAGGGTGGAGAAAAGTTCTTGATTGGTGGAAGATGAGTAATGTCAATTTTGGTTTGGTTGACGAGGTTATAAATTATAAAGGTTTACTACAATTTAACAAAAAACAAAAAACGGTATGGAAAGCGGTGGTCTGGTCGACGTTATACAATATATGGCGTGCTCGAAACAAAAGAGTTTTTGAGAATAAAGTTACAAATCTGTCAACTATATGTGATGAAGTTCAAGTCATGTCTTTCTTTTGGATCGATAACAGAGTCAAAGGTACCATTTCGTCATGGTTAGAATGGGTGTCGGTCCCCGGCTCGTGCTTGCAAGTTCTAGGGATCCACGGTTGGTATGATGTGTAGTTTTTTTTTTTAGCATTCTAGTTTTTTTCCAATGGACGTGTTGTTATGGTCTTAACTGCTCAGCCTTTATGCTTATGTTTCTACGGCTTGTAGTTTGTTAGTATAGGGTAGGAGGAGTTTTTTTTTGTTGGTTGCTGTGTTATTGTTGCTCTGTATCTTCATATTTGATTTCTATATAAAATTGTTGCCTTACTAAAAAAAACAATAAGAATACCAGATTCAAGACCCGTTCATGTAAACCGTTAATTCCAGAGTTGCAGGATATGAGTGAATTACAAACAAATCATAATCAGGTAGAGTATCGTCTCAATATCAAGTAAATGCGATAAACATAAGGCAAAAGACAAAAGACGTATCGTAATCGTAGTGATTGTCTCTCAAACTCAAGAGATGTTAAGTAAACACATCAACTCATTTAACTTTGTTTAAAGTTTCGGAAATGTATCATGGTAAGACATATTGTGATTAAATGTAGAAGTATACCTCAAAACCATCATTTTCTTTATAGATTTGAACATACATGTTGGAAATTCACACACGAGCTGCAAAAAAAATTCAAAACATATTTTAGAGCTTAAAATACTTTATACATTCATTACATTCGTAGTTTTAATATACGTGCACAATGCATGTGGAATCGCCAAATCATCTTTCACATGGATAAACACAAGAGGATAGTACCAAATCTCGAGTACACTTTTTTATATTATGAATACCCAAATTTAAATCACACAAATTAAAATGAAAATGCAAAATAACAACATGATTCCTATTTACCATAAGAATGAATCCTCATAACAAAACCCACAATATTGATCGTCCGAATAAAACCCCAATATGATTCGGGTATAAAAGAATTCAATAAAAATAAATATAGGATATAGAAAAGCATATTAAAATCAAATATAAATAAAGATACCTGAAGCAGATTTGTGTAATCAAGTAAAGCTGACTAGACCATCAAAATGAGTTCTAACAACCTATAAAGAGAAAAATAGCAATTGAATCATACCTTGTACAGATGTAAATTATACCTTGAACAAATTTAAGATTTGAGATTAGGAAAGCTTAAAAATCAATCGGTTGAGATGAAAGAAAAGGTATATATAATTTGCATTTTTATTGTTTTTTATTGAATGAGGGTAGAAAGTCAACATTGGAGACTAAAAGGCTGGGACTATTCTATTACTACGTATGAGATTGAGGACTGGTGGAGTGACAGTGTTCACTCCATGCTTGTTTTGTGGGTCTTCCAGGCTATTGGGCATACACTCCAATCTCCACTCACTTGTAATGGTAGAGTTTAAGGAAGTCTGGGATGATCATACACCAACACTTTCCCATCAGCAATAGACCTGAGTATAACATCTGAACCAAAGAACTCGATCACAACATTACTTAATTTCACAGGTTCATACATGTTAGACTGTTAGTAGATTCAAGACTTCATTTATTCCAAAATTGGGTGAAAGCATGAAAAAATAGCGTGTTCTGTGAACAGAAACTATGATGCAGGTTGGTTAAAAGGTTTTGTATTCCTTTTCTCAACAACTATACATAATTTGTAATTCTTAAACTACAACTATACATTGATATACAGTTTACCGTACATTAATTACCAATAATCCATACAAGAACATGATCCGTTTTCAAAATGATGAAAACGCTTTCGATCTCTAACAATTATCCTCCGAACATATATTTTAGATACAAGTTTAATCGTTGAGTGACAGTCGTCACATATTCTAAGATTCTTAACCACCTTTACTGTTGTTTCGCGGCTCGTGCTAATCAACCCAAAAGCAACCGCAATCTTCTCACTATGATAACTCAGAACTGATTCTTTCTCTGCATCGTCCATCCTAAGGAGAACTTGACTTGTGTCAGGTTTGTAACCAGCGAGACGCAACCTATCCTTTATTTCTTCCAACATCATATAAATATCTTTCGTTTTGGCATGTGATTCATCTGCAACCACAAACTCGTGAATCGAGCCATTAACCTCAACCCAACTACACCCGGGATCTTTTTTGACATCATTCTCCTTCATTTTTAACCTTGTTTCAGTAACCCCGTCCCAGTTTGCCAAAGAGGCGTACATGTTAGAGAGAGCAACATATGGGGCACCGTCTTGAGGATCGATCTCAAGAAGACGCTTTGCCATACGTTCACCTATCTCAATGTTGCCATGCTTCTTACAAGCACCAAGTAAGGCCTTTAGTACCACATCATCCGGTTCACCTGGCATTTTTAATAAGAGATTTTCAGCCTCTTGTAGCCGTCCTGCTCGACCAAGAAGATCAACCATACATCCGTAATGCTCAATCCTTGGTTTTAGTCCATCAGTTTGAACCATTTGGTTGAAAATTGACATACCTTTGTCAACCAAACCAGCATGGCTACATGCAGTCAAAACGCTAATATAGGTTACATCATTAGGCGAGATTCCACTTTGTTGCATCTTTGTGAAATGATCAAGAGCATCTTTAGCTCGACCATGGATGGCAAGCCCGGTTATAATAGAATTCCAAGTAATTACATTCTTTTGTGACAAAGATTGAAAAAGCTGAAGCGCCTCCTCAATGCTTCCACACTTTGAATACATATCAATCAAAGCAGAACCAAGCATCGGATCAATCTTAATCCCATTCCTTACCGCATAAAAATGCACCCATTTCCCTATCTCAAGCGCCCCAAGCCCAGAAACCGCAGGCAACACACTAATCAAACTAACATAATTCGGCGTCACATCACCTTTCATTTGCATTTCCCTAAACAACTCCAACGCTTCCATAAAAAACCCATTCTGCGCGTACCCAGAAACCATAGAATTCCACGACACCACACTCCTTTCCCTCATCTCATCAAACAATTTCCGCGCCTTCCCAACTTCCCCAACTCTAACATACCCATCCACCATCACATTCCAAACCACAACATTCCCAACTTTCTTACCCTCAAACAACAAATTAGCATCATCAACCTCACCACACATAACATACATCCTGACCAAGTTACTCAACACAAACTCATCACTCTCCAACCCAAATTTCACCACAAAACAATGCACCTCCTTCCCTTTATCCACTCTCCCCATTTTCGCACACGCCTTAAGCACGGAAGGAAACGTATACTTATTCGGCCTAACACACCCCACCATTTTACAAAACATATTAAAAGACTCCAATGCGGCATTCCTATCAGTAGTACCACAATAAGCTCTTATGATAGTGTTCCAAGAGAAGACATTTGGGTGAGGCATTTCGTCGAACAGTTTGCGGGCGTGTTTGAGTAGGGGTGGGTCAGAGAGGGCGTAAAAGCGGAGAAGGTCGTTGGAAGCAAGTGGGTCGTTTATGAGTCCGGTTTTGATGAGTTTGGAGTGGAGTTGGAGGGAGTGGTGTTTGGTTTTGCAGGTTTTGGAATCTGGGAATAATAATGAGGTTGATGATGGTTGTAAAACCACAGTTGAGTTCATGATTAACGGATAAGTGTGTTGCAAAACCGTTGAGTGTCTTTTGAAATAGATGGTTCTTGTAATAAAACAACGGGTGCACAGAATAAATTCGATATTGGACCGAGTCCAATCTTGTTCTGGTCTACGAAAAAAAGCTGGTTCATGTTGAGTTTCCTCTCAATTTGTTTATTCCTGCACCCTTCAGCTGATGATCCACCAAACTACTGTAATGTTATTATTATACGGCCCGAGTCATAAACATTTATTGAACCTAGAAACGCACGTCCAAACATACATAACCCCCCCCCCCACACACACGCACATATTCTTCTTCAATTTTCATACTGTAACAATCAAATTAAACAGAATCAATGCAGATAATAAAACTGAGGATAATTCCATCATCTGATGAATTTATATCACAAATTGAACCTAAAAACGTTCCTACTGTAAGCATTTAATGAACTAACTGGTCCTACTTATTGATAGAGTTACAAACATGATTGACTAGTTGAACAGAAAAAATAGACCCGACCCAACCTGAAAAACTGAATACTTGACTCGTTATGTTTTTCTTCTTAATCAAATCAAGGAACCACCTAAATGTTCCGTGTGCCAACGGATGTTTTGGGTTTGTTTGGTTTTATGAGTTAGAGCATCAACAAAAGAGTTAAAAACAAGGACGACCAGGTCCATTACTTTGTTAACTACAAATGATTTGTTTCAAGCTAATCTCATCTAGTATGGTAATTTTTTTTAAAAGTTTATATTATGTCAATATGTCTAATCATTTTAAATCATAAATTTATTAAACTTTTTTTTTTTTTTCACTATTCATATAAACTTTATAAAACCTCAATAAATAGAAAAACAATATATTTAGAAAAGGTTCAAGAAAAACATTATATTTAAAAAAGGTTCAAGATATCATAACTTTTCATTTCATATAAATATGAAACACACTTATAAATCATCATGGTGGATGCTCTGATAACTTTAAATAGACTAAAGGGCTTGTGTTCTAATGTGGTTGTGGGTTCAAGTTCTGCTTAATACATGTGAGATAGTTAGTTGTTGTTAAAAAAAAAATCACATTTTTCCAATGAGAAATGATAGAGGGTCTAAACTTAGGCTTGTTTTTAGGCCTAAAATTAAGTAGAGTAAACTACATCGTTCGTCCTTGTGGTTTGCGTTGACCGACGAGTTTCGTCCTTTGACCAAAAAAAATGCACCGTTCGTCCTTAAATGCGAAACGTTATGTATCGTTGGTCCTTCACTTTAACGGGCCACACTAACTGCCGTTAAATCCTTCATGTGCCATGCACATCACATGAGGGTATAATGGTCATTTTACACTTAACTTCATCTCTTCTATTCAACTCATATCTATATCATCTCCAGAAAGTAATAGTCATCATCATGTTTAACAATGAAAACCATTTTCACATTCAACAAAAAAAAATTAAAACACAAAAACAACATCATTAGAAGGACAACTAAATTAAAATCAAACCTCAATTAAACTGAAACCATTTGCATACCCAAAAAATACAAAAAATAACACAGATTTGCATATCCAAAAACAACAAATTAAAATCATTCATGTGATCTTGTTCTGTCACGGTTGTGTAATCACCACCACTCAACCCCGTCAACACACCACCATCATCGAAAATATCAAAAATCCTTGAAGATCCTTAGAGATATAACAAACCCATCATCGATTTATCAAAAACAACAATAAAAACCTACCCATGAATGATTAATCAAATCTATTTAAAACACATAATTCATCTTTAAACACTTTAATCTCCGTATTCATGCACACAAACACCAACACTCCATTACAAAAATAACTATTTATTTTGCCATTTTCTAAATCTTCTCATTTACCCATAAAATAAAAATAAAAAGAAAATCAAACAGTTTATAACTTATGTATATCGAAGCTGTACTGCTTGCTAGTTTTGCTTTCTATTTTCATTTATTCTAATATTGTTAGTTTTCCTTTCTATTCCTATTTATTCTAACCTTGTTTTTTATATAATCACCTTTAAACCACCCATGAATTTTTTTACTTCCATTGACTTTTCTTTAAAGCTCTTCATTCCACTTTCAGACAATGATGGGGGTCCCTCTCTTGTCGATCTCCAGCAAATTATTCTGATAACACTTTATTTCTGAGCCCAAATCATCACTGATATTCAGAGAGACATTTGACTCGTCTGAAGACGCTTGACCACAGGTGGCGGTGTCGTCGTGACTAATTTGTGACGAGGATGGTGAGGTTAATGAGGGTTGTGTGTGGTGTTGAATCTCAATTAGGAGGATAAGGATATTGTTGGGTAGTAGGGAGGTTGTAAGAGACGGGGATGAAGATAATTAGTGTGTAGGTGTAGTTGGTGGTGAAGTAGGTGTGTGGTTATAATTTTAATATGATGCTAGTGGCAGACGTAAAAGTATCAAAATACCCTTACGTGATAAGACTTAACGGGTGTTAAATAAGAGTCGTTAGAGGGAAGAACCAACGGTACATAACGTTTCACATTTAGGGACGGACGGTGCATTTTTTCAGTCAAAGGACGAAACTCGTCGGTCAACGCAAACCACAAGGACGAACGATGTAGTTTACTCAATTAAGTATAAGTTTAGGTCTCTCTATCATTTCTTTTTTCCAATTTAGGCTATCTAACATTTCGGTTATTTTCTAATTTATCATTTGACACCATTTTCGAACCTAATAATATTTGAAGAGTAATGCTACAACCACTTGCAATTTACAAAAAATAAACTACACAATGATATGCCAATGATGTGTAAGGGAGTGATTGGTTTAATGAGAGAGAAGAGAGATAAACTTTAAAAAAATGCACCAACCAAGAAATGACACCTCATTATGTAGATTTTTTGTGGATGTTTTTATATGAGTGTAGCATTCCTCATATTTGAATCATCGAATGTGAGATATATCTTCCGGAAAAATTAGGATGTCACTGTTAGGCCTCCTTTGTTTTCTCAGTTTAGATCTTATTTGGGCCCAAAGTCTTAGTTGGTCATACATTCTGTCAACAACAACGAAACCCGAATTAAGAGTTTTCAAGAAATCACACAAACCAAAACCGCGCGTGGCCCCTTATGTATCCACCTGCAGCAGTTCATACCGTTTTGATACCGGATAAGAAAATAGAATCAAAAACCTAACGAAATCAGTTTCCCAGAGGCGGTTAAAGTTTTGGAGAGGCGGTGAGTTTTTGTCGTTGGTGATTGAAGAAGATAATGATGTTATATGGAAAAAGCGATGTATATCGGCAGAAGCAGGCGGTAGCAGGCCACGATAACGGGTTTGGGCAGAGCAGTTGGGCTGAGGAAAAAAGGAGCAGCCCAAAACGACAGGGAGTGGCACCGTTTTGTGTCGCCAAATTATATATATAGTAATAAGTTGTTTTCATTTTTCTCTTTGATAAGATCTTGATGAGTCTTAATAACTCGAAATACATCATAATCGATCAAACATAATCTGAAATCATCTTATCATATGTAAGGACCATTACACACTTTGAAATTAGTCAGACCTATTCTCTCGTATGCCTTCATATTTCAGACATTATCTCTTACGGAGTAACATTTTTAATTGTTTTTCGAATTTCAGACTTCAACATTCAGAAGAAAAAAAAAAAGACCCCTTTTATATTCATGCCAATAATGAATATTTGGTATTGGACGTCATAACTAGATTCATTTGAGTTATGTGAAATAGTTATAAACGAGCGGGAGTAGCCCGCGCGATGCTGCGGGTTTATTTTTGGATTTTTTGGTTAAAGTTATTTTGGTAAAAGTTGTTGGGCTTTTATTATATATTGGGCTAATGTTTTTTAAAAAAGATGTTACAAATGAAAAATAAAAGCAACGTGTTTGAGGGGGGTTTTTTTTTTTTTTTTAAAGAAGTAGGGGTTGTTTGACAAAAAGTATATGATTTAGCGCTGAATGATTTAAGGCTCTGAATGATTTAAAGGCTCTGAACTAAAGTGTGTTTGAATAAAAACTTAGTAAATTTAAATATTTTTCATGTACATCGTTTATATTTAATGTTACAACATCTCATAATGATAAAATACTAATATAGAAAAAGTTGTTTAAAAAAAATGTCATTTAATGATAAATGGGGGAAATAAAATCACATAGAAATAGGCCATCTGGATCAATTTGCATCTCCTAGCAGCTGAGTCATTAGACACCTAATTGAATTACTAAGCGGTAGAAATTTTTTTATCAAACGACAAAAATCACTTACCGATTCATGAAGAAACCCATTAAGAGGGTATCAAACACCCCCGTAGTCAATTATCTTCCGGTTCTCTGTTTAGGGCTTTCTTCAATTCACCTCTAATTGCGTAAATTGAGCGTTTGTTGGTTCGAGTAAGGTTCACTTTGATCCAGGTAAACGATTATTTGTGTATTGTTATTAGTAAAAATGGTGGTTTTTATGCAACGGAGTGTTTCTGTTTGTTTTAATTGGAAGCATGTAAACTAAACATTGATATTCATCCATAAGTAGAAATATCCATAGTTGGAAGTACAAAACATGGAGCCACATATCTGTTTTATATTGTGTCTAAGGTTGCGTAGGTGTTCTTATTCAGGTTACATATTTACAGCAACCTATGTTGTGGCTACACACTTTTATAGTGCTTACAGATTTAGATAGCTAGTTCTAGGATTTTTCATCCTTGTTGTCAAAAGATAGAAGTTCTTACAAAAGGGTTTAACATGTTGCAGTTTCTAATTCTTTTTTTTCTTGTTGTCTGTTGCTTCGTCTGGGAAAAGTGCTCTTTTAGCAGATTTAGTTGTTGTGTCAACTCCCATGTCTGATTTTGATCTTGTCTGCATTCCAGTGTATGCTGGTGGTGTTGTCTTTTGCTCTGTAACAGGTTTAGGAAAAAACGTTTTTTTTAGATTCGTGTGTATTTTATGTTTGAATAATTAGCATTTTGTAAATAATGTTGTCACCTGTCAATTGCTCTTCGGTTGTTTTTTCTGCGCTTGGTGTTTCAACTATGTCAGGGGTTTCTTCTGTTGTTGGTATGACGTCTGCAAATTATTAATGGTGTTAGTACATTTTTATTTATAATATAATTTTGCGCAGAGAGTTTTTTGTTTTTTTTTTTTTTTTTTTTTTTTTTTTTTTTTTTTGATAATTTATTCTTGTTGTCATTTTTTTATTTTACCTGGGAATTGGCTGGCGGTTTGTTTTGATGATTCACTTGTTTCCAAAAGAGGTTGTGCCAGTGGTGTGTATTCAATAACGGAGGATTCCTGTGATGATGTTCCCAAAAGAGGTTGAGCCACTGGTGTGTATTCAATAAGGGGTGGTTCTTGTGATGATGTTCCCACGGCTGCAAAAACGACATTATGTGATTAGTATGTAAGAAATGTATAAGGTTAATTTAAAAAATAAACAGTAGCGTAGTTTTTTTTTTTCAGAGTTTACCGTGTGGGTGTTGTTCTATCTGTTGTACTTGTTCCAGATTATCCAAGATGTCACTGAGGATAAATTCGACAGAATTTTCTTTGCAACTGGGACTAAAGTAGAACTGGAATATATGTTCTTGGCCAATGATGTTTTGGATTTCTGGTGGGAAGACCCGTGGGTTTGGGTTAGGAATTGATTTAATCAAAGTGGCACAATCAGTTCCGACAATTGTATCTGCTTTTGGTGTGAAAAAAGTAAATTGTGCTGTCTCAGTTGTGTCTGTTATGGAGACTTTGAAATTGTACCTGCATAGATGAGGTAGTTAGATAACAGTTTGTAACAACGTAATTTTGTGGTTGTTATGGGAAAAAGTGTTACTTGTATATTGTTGATTCCAGAAGTCCATGCTCTCTGCATTTATACACATCATTTTCTTTTTTTGTAGGTTTAAGGCTGCACTTGTTACATGAAAGATAGTACCAATCACGTTCTCTGTTGATACCAATAATGGTGCCTTCGCAAGTGAAGCGCACACCCTGTATTTGTTTAACATAAGTTGTTAAAATTACTGTATGTGTTTATCTGTTATCAGAAATGTGTTATAATAGTTGTTGTTGCATCAACTAACCTCATAGGTTCGTCGATTTTGAGCTAGGAGTCGTGATAAAGGGAATCGGTTTCTTTTTTTCTCCTGTATTGGATCATTTAAACGATACCTGATTACATCAAGTGGTGCTCTATGTTCGTGTATTTGTTTGTATCTGTTAAGTGTCAATGTTATTAGAATTTATAAAGGAAAGTATGTTGTATAGATGAATAAGTAAATACATTAGTCTTACTGTGCTTGATATTCTGCAAGTTGTGGGATTCTTGGATTTATGTAGTAGTAACTTGCTGGTGTTGTAGATAGTTGCAAACCTATGCATGCATAATTTAGAATTGTAAACATTGTTTTTGTTTTGATTATAAATGACATGTAGGTGATTACTGTTTTGTATTAACGTACCTCTGTCTCGATATTTTGATACTCTACAGGATGAAACTGCTATTATAATTGGCCTTTCAAACTTATCAATATCATCTTTCGAAAAGGTTTGTGCAAGGTGATCCCATAAAGTTAGCTCCACAAAGTTGCCGCTGTGTTTGTTATTTATTTAATTTTTTTTAAATACACATGTTATTATAGTAATGTAACATGTCTAATATAAAATCTGATTGCAGGTTTTGTAAGGTTACTTACTTGAGATTTTCAATTCCGACTTTTCTTATGAGATACTGGTTTCTCATTGGACTTCCAATTGTGTCAGCTTCTCCTGAGTTTATGTAACATCCAATGTAGTCTGCAAACACCAAGGTATATTAAATTGTTAATTTATTTATTTTTATTTTTATTTTTTTAACTGAATAAGTTTATTTTCTTTGCATTTTAAAATTTACCTGTGAGTAATGGATATGGTTTGTTGCTTTTATCTTTAGGATCTACGATCCGTGATGGTAACTGATTGTAAGAGAGAAAGTTGAAATAATGGAGTGGGAAGGCTTCAGATGGTATGGCATCAAACTTTGTTGCTTGGCTAAATAACAGGGACGTTGGGTTGTCAATTGTCTGCTGCCACTTGTCTGTCTTGACGCATTCAAAATCTGAAATGCGGTATGCCTGACCAGGTATAAGTATAGCTTTGAAGTGTTCAATGTCAGTTGCTTCTGCGTTTCCTTGTATTGCGTCGCCCTGCATAGTTTATTTAACTGTTAAAGTATTGAATTTTAACGGATATGGTTTAAGTTATTCGATAATATTTACCTGTCTATCTAATAGAATTGCCCTGTAACCTTTTTCTATTATGCTTGGAGGGTCTCTTGCTGTCCACACCCGATAGACTTTGAGTTCAACAACTTTATTTGTCATGCCTGCTTTTAGGTCTCGTATGGTTGACAATGCCATCCTGCAATAAGTCAAAAATAATATGCTTAGTGTTTACAGTTAATGATAATAAATTTAAATATGCATTTTAGCTGTAAACAATGTTAATGCAGAAAGTGGTACTATAAGGATCAAATAATTTGAAAAATATATATAAATCATATAATGGTATACAAAAAATATTTGTTTTTGGAAATAATGATATCATAAGACTCAAATTATTTTGAAATTATATATGTTACATAATGACAACTGGAAAGACCTTTGTTTTAAGAATTGTTTCCAAAAAATCTGTATACACTATATTTTTGGTCACTGTCGGCAGCGTTTCAGTTTGTTTTTTAATAAGAATTTTGAGCCCATTGGGTGTTGTAGATCTGGAAAGTGCCACGTAAAGTTGCCCATGACCAAACACTGGTTCTGGAAGGTAGACCCCAATTTTCTTTAGGGATTGGCCTTGGCTTTTGTTTATGGTCATCGCATAACACACTTTGATTGGAAACTGTTTTCGTTTGAATATGAATGGAAAGTTAGGATCTTTGGCAGTTAATGGTATTCTTGGAATGAAAACTTTTTCACCCATTCTGGTTCCTGTGATGATTTCTGCTTCAATTAATTTTGACAGCAACTGTGTCACAATCATTCTTGTGCCGTTACAAAGACCACCTCCTAGATTAACATTTCTGAGTAGCATTATAGGGGTTCCAATTTTTAATGTAAGGTTGTGTGGTGGGAGACCTTGAAATTTGAGGGTGTTAAGGTATTCGGGTGGGTATAGTAATTCGTTTTCGGGTCCATTTTTTCCTAACGGAATTGCTTCATCAAAGCTTAAGTAAGTAGTGCTTTCTCGCTGTACCAGTGACAAAACCTTGTTGTTTATTATATCTGCTGTTTCGTTTTTGGGACAAACAATTGCCTTTTCTTGTAGAATTTGCGCACTTGGTGATTCCAAAGTATCTTTGTCATAAATAAAGTTGATCAGTTCTAATAGCCCACGTTCATCATCTGGAATAAGATAGTTTGCAGGAACTGTAATCCATCTAGCGTTGTGCGGATCTTCTTTGTCAGGCTCGCCTATTTTACCGTCACCAATATCCAACAGCCATGAAGCAAATTCTTTGTTTTTTTCTTTTTCAGAATCACTAAGGCTACCGTGCATTAACCTCATATTTTGTTTAAGGATATGCACTTTAAAATAAGGCCAAAGGTATGACGCAGTTATAGAGGCACCAACTATATCTGCTTTTGCTCCTTTTTTCTTTACTGGCAGAGTTTGTCTAAAATCTCCACCTAACATCATCGATTTTCCACCGAATAGCTTACCTGGTTCGCTGAGAACATCTTTAAGAGTTCTATCAAGAGCCTCAAAACATCTTCGATCGTTCATTGGTGCTTCATCCCATACAATTAACTCTGTTTCTGACAGCAATTTTGACAAAAGCGTGTTTTTTCTTATGTGACACATTGAGTGTTCAGCCAATTCCAATGGCAATTTGAACCTTGAATGAGCTGTCCTGCCTGCTGGAAGTAGTAAAGATGCGATTCCTGAAGAGGCGACAGCCAATATAATCTTACCTTCTGAGCGTAATGTATTGATAATCGTTTTCCATAAGAAAGTTTTCCCTGTTCCTCCGTGACCATATACGAAGACCAATTCTTGTCTTTTTTCAGTTGATGCTTGCACAATAAGAGTATAAATTTCCTTTTGTTCTTCATTAAGTTTAACCACAGAGCTTTGAACATCTTCTCTCAGCTTGTCCCTGTCGTAATTTTTTTCTTCCATTAACAATCTGTTGTTCAGATCATCAATCAGATATTTTGGTGGTGGCATGAAACCAAAGTCTGTTATTGATTTGCAACAACTGTTCAATATTATTTCTAGCTCATATAAAAGATAGCCTTTTATTTCTGGATGGTTTATGTGTAAGTTTTTTATATGAGACATTGTAGCTGCTTTTCTTGGAATGTCGTCGATCATGTGTCGCCAGTGCTTTTCAAAAAGCTGTACCGGATCTGCCACGTCACAGTAGATTAAAATATGAGCAAACAGAGACCGCAGTTCTGATGCTGTTGCTGATGCTTCAGCTTCTTCCAATGCTGTATCCCACTCTTTGTCATCTTCAAGGAGTCCTAATGCTTGGCATGCTGCACGGTAGGTTGGTAATACACGTTCATTTATTTTGCGCACATCAACAAATGATTTACACCCTTTCTGATGACAAAGAAGCATTCTAAAATAGAAAAGTTCGCCAGCTGCGGGGTGCACATACGCCAATCTTCCCACTGCGGATCTTTTTTTGTGCTTTCTTTTTTTCCGTGCTTTCACCTTTTCATACCAGATGAATTCTTTTGGAAAGTCTAGGTATGTTAAATGCCGGCCTTCTTCATACATTTCGTTGAATCTAAACCATTCAGTAAGTGTTGTTAATTTTCTTCCATCGTCACTGACAACATTTGACAAAGGTTCCTTTTCTCCAAACTTTATCTGTTGCATATCTTGTAGATGAACGGCAAGAATCTGCACAGCTGGTTCCCTGTGATGGATCGGAAAGTTTAGTATTCTCCAGCATGCTTCGTGTGGGCATATGAAACGACCGTCTATAAAATTCTTGATTTCATCAATCTCTATTTTCCGATTGTCAGCTGATGTACCAGCTTCACCAAGAGGTTTTACAATTCGTGCAGCAATACGATCGGCGCCTTTGGAAATATATTTGAACAAATATTTTATGAGCATACTCCATCCACAATACTCCACATTTATATGTGCGTTGAACAAAAGGCAGAGTGATCGGTTATATGGTACAATATAGCTATTGTCCAGCCGTATGTTCCCTCTTGTAGCGTAACTGTGTGTTTTTCGTCTTCGGTAGTGCACATGTCCATTTTCATCAAAAAAAGTCTTGTCATTGTATTTTTTTGGAAAATTTTTGGTACAGCTTCCATCTTCCATACATGGTGCTTTTGTATTTGCAGCTCCGCAAGGACCATGAACCATCATGTCTGCAACAATCTTGTAAGCTTCTGGATCAGTTAATCTGTCTGGTAATTCCGCAGAAATGAATTTGTCAATATCTTCAGCTGTCTGTATTTTATCAGCAGAATCTAACCATAACAATGTGTGGCAGTGAGGAAGACCTCGTTTCTGGAACTCAATTGTATAGAGAACTGTAACATAAGAATTTTGCAAATTGTTAGAGATAAGATAAATAAATTATTGTCGGATTCTATTAGTATATATATATATATATATATATATATATATATATATATAATATATAATATATAATATAATATGTGCACAATGTAATGTTACCTCCTGTGACATGCCCAAATATTCTGTTGTCTTTCAGTATCCTTACAAAATCCTTTACTTTTTCTTCAAAGACACGATCTACAATGTCAGCTCTGTCTGCACTTGTGAGTTCTGGATATCTTTTCATGTGTCTACGAATTTCTGGCCAGTTGACGTTGCATGTGAATGTGATAAAAAACTGTGGATTCCCAAGTACTCGACAAATAGCAAGAGCATCCAAGTAATGGCTGTACATGTATCTTGGTCCACCGGTAAAACTTGAAGGTAAAATAATCTTTTTCCCTATTTCAGCACCACAATGATCTCCTCTGGATATGGCGTCATAAATGCCTGATAAATACTCAGTGCGAATACTACTCTGCTTAGATCGTATAAAATCAAGACGATCTTGTTCCAATGCACAATACACAGATACGACGTATTGTTGGAATAGCCTTCCGCCTTTAAATAGCAAACCATATTGGTGAGGGCGCTCATGGAGTTGATACATGTAGTACATGTTCATAGATAATTTTTTCCCACCTTCGCCTCCGGTCACTGGTTTAAGGGTCATTTTGGTATTAAAACCTGGTTGACCGTATATAAAGAGTAAAGGGAATTGTAAAGACATATAACATGAATGAAGTTTATTTATTCTTTGCGGACGCTCACCCTTTTTTTGTATGATAACATCGTAATCTGTGACAGTGTTAGGACCACCATCAAAAAGTATACCACCAATCATGTTTGAGGTCGGTAACTGGTATTCACGTGCACCGGCAACATTATAGAGCACAATTTTAAAATCTTCCAAAGTTTGATTGTCACAAAAATCTCTTGCAGCCCTGAATAGTTTTACCAACTGATTATGTTCATCGAGAACATGCATCAGCGTTACCACAATTTGTGCTTTGAGTCTATCTGAATGTTCAGCACCAAATGCCTTCAGCCTGTTTTCAACTTCATTTTGTGTATCATGTATGTATAACTGCAAAAATCTTGGATCTTTGTTATCAACCGGACATAATGATCCAATCCAATGATGAATTTGGCCAGAGATTCTGAAAACATATGGTCCTTTGCCTTGGTTAATTGTGTCATCTATCTGTGCGCCAAATGATGTCATGCTAAACATCTGATTATAAGCTCGTATGTTTTCCAAAAACTCTTTGTCCTTGAATAGTTGCTGAATGATTTCTGGTGGCCTTAACTCTTCTTCAAGCCGTATTTTCCCACCTGCACAGCATCGATTATATACAGGCAACCCTTTTGTAGAACCACTCTTTATTCTTTCATTATACCAGAACGCTGCGCCACAATGTTGGCATATCCAATCACAGTCTCCCATATCAATATATGAAGAAAGCCCATCTGTCAAGAAATTATAATCAATATCTGTATTTGTAAATATGATATTAGTTTCAGCAAAGAAAATGCAATTATATAGTAGATGTACCTGTATCATGTGTAGATGGTTTGTTGTTGGATTTTCTACAACTGGTACGTTGTTTATGTCTTTTCTGTTTTGTTTCTGTTCTTTTTGGTGTTTTACTTTCTAAACATGTTGTGTTGCCTGCTGTCATGAAAATAATTGTTTTATTGTTATATGATAAATATTGTTTTATACTTTAATCAGCTGTAACTTATTCAGCAAATCTTTACCTTGTAGAATAGAACCTGAATTTGTTTCGTATGTAACATTGTAATTGCAGCCTGTATTTGTATGAATTGAAGAATGTCCCAAGATACCTGTAAAATGGAGTAACACATAAAGGTAAGGAAAAAAAGATTAGAAAGATTCAGTTAAATATGATGTGAGAAAGCAAGTTTGTATTTTCAGTAATGGTAACTATGGTCAAACATATACTTACTTTTATTTGCGTTAGCAAAAGTATCATGACTTTGGACACTATTTGCTGAAACGGTAGCATTAGAAGATGATTCCTGACATATTTTTTTTTTGAAATGGACTTTGCAAATTTACGGCTGCAGACCTTTTCTTTGGTTGATTCAAACTTTGCAAAACTACATTCTTTTTTTTCACAATTTGCAAGTTCATTGTGAAACAATTGATGGTCATATTGTTGTTTCCCAGTTGAACAACATTGTTTGTCTTTTGGAAAATACTTGCCCAAATATCCTGTTTTAACAATTGGAATAAAGAAAGATAGTCAGATCTGATGTCATTAAGTAATCTAGTAGCTCGTACATTATAATTTTTACATGTACCTTTATTTGTGTTAACTGAAGTGTTGTTATGATGGACAGCCATAATTGGCACAGCAGGTTTGGAAATTGGTAGTTGGCATATCCTTTTTTCATCTGCACCTTTTAAAGTCGAAGTTGCAACTCTTTTTTTTGAACACCTTTGACCCCGTGAAACCATATTTGGGTTTTCATTGTTTGTATGTTGGTAAGAAAATAATGGCTGTTGGCATTGTTTGTTTGTAATTGAATGATATTGGTTGTTTGCTGACGAAGTTGGGATTACGCACCCTGTTCTTGGCTGGTCGTTGCTGCTGTTTGAAGACTCGGTCGCATGGGAAAATATACGATCACTGTATACCAATCTGTTGTCTACATTCGTCTGACCATAGTGGTATGTCCAACTATTTATACTTTTATTTGGTTTATTGTCTTCGTTACCCAACAGTTGATGCATATCAGATTTGTAGCAACTATCTTTGATTGTTGTGGGTTTTTTTTTTTCATTTTGTAAAAAGGGACCCGGGATGTGCTTGCATGGTTTTCCATATTACACTACTTTATATATATATAAACCAAATAAACAGTTGACTATTTATATGTGTACACAAACAACTGATTTTAGAGTATTTTTTTTTTTTTTTTTTTTTTTTTTTTTTTTTCCTCAGTCTTTTTGTAAACCGCAGTAACAACAACACACATGTTAGTTTCCAAGCATCTATACTATCTAATATACTAAAATACTGTACCACCCCCCTAAAGCACAACATTAAATTTTATTATTAAAAACACTTCCATATTTAGTACAAGACCCCAATGCATCCATTCATTCCAAAACCACGTGCAGGAACACGTGAGGTAGCCTAAGACTTCCTCAATACTCCTCTGCTTCAATACTTTTGGAAACTCATTAATCATTTTAATTCTGCTGTTACAATTTGATCCCATTAACTTCTATTTCAATATTCATAAATCAATCAAAAACACAGTTTCAAAAATCAAAAACCCATTTCATATATTTGGTGACAGTTCATCAAGGGAGTATCACCGATTCAAACATTTTCAAGATCCCTTTGTAGTCGATTTATGCCGATGATTAGAAGGATTATGTGAGTGATATATCATTCAAGGTAATATGTTTCGAAATTAATATATTTGCTTTGATTAACTTCACTAAAATCATTATTGTATCAAAACCCTAATTTCTTTTGGGGGAATCTGTTTATATGAATTGGGGGAAAACCATTTTTATGACTAGGTTTTCATAATGATGAGACGGTTTTTCTAATTTGGATGGGTTAATTGATCTGTTGCGGCATGTGTTTATAGATAACTTTTTTGTGATGAAAGATATTGTAGCATCTTGGAACATTGAGTCACTTTTATGGTGTTGTTCTTTATGTGAGTCAATATTTTATGGTGTTGTTGCAATTCTATATTAGTTAAATTCTTAAGTACCAGAGTAGTACTTTTGTTTACATTGATTCTGTCGTTGATTAATTTTCACTTGACCATATATACCATGACATTCATTAATTTGGTCTTTCTCAGGAAAACAAGATCAGATCCACCATATCGGATAGTGAACACCGAGCTCATCCTATTACGATTCTGCATAAATCAAGGTAAAAAATGTATCTTATGTATTAAAGGTGTTCATTGTGCCGGATTCCATCAATTGATATTGATATATTTATTATGTTATTATAGGAACCAATTATTACTAAGAAATTATTCCATGGTTATTATGCATAAGAAAAATGTATAAATGTTATTTTCCTAAATTGAGACGACGAAATAATATCACACCATATGTTTGATGAAATTTATATGAAGCTAAATTTGGTATCAACTGAATTTTTTATCCATTGTTAATCGACTTATCTATCTTTATTTTCTTCATTGCAGGAGCTTCATCTAACGGTCACTAATTTTGAATTCATGTTTAGATTCTTGATCAAAGGTTAGTTTGGCTGTTTGAATAACCTGTGTAGGTTGTAAGTGTTCTTGCAATTTATATAATGTCTCTTTTTTGCAATGTTTTCTTATATATGAATGTTATTTGCCGGCGTCCACACAACTTTAAAGTTACTACACTATGCAAAGTGAGTTTCAGTAACAAAACTTTTTGTTTTCACGGAACTGAGAATGGAGAATGGGTTAATAATTTGTTACCACTATATTTTTTTGTTAATGATGGATGCAGGTAAAAATGTGTGGGTGTCCCAGCTTCACTCTGCTTCAAAGAGTGCGGACCTGTCAGTCATCTGCTTCTACGATAAGAATCTCTACGTCTCCAAGATCACCCAGATCCCCAAAGATTGGTCATGGCAAAGATAGCCCGATTAAAGGGAGCCCTACGAAAGGTGGTAGTCCGAGGAAAAAGGATAGGCATTCACACCATATGGTGGACATCCTAAGAAAGGTAGAATGTTGGATCCCTATTGATGTGTTTTTGAGCTTATTATTTGGTATCAGTTTAATGCTATTGCTGATGCTATTAGGGTCGATGGTCAAACATGCACACAATTACACAATAGTCATTTGTAGGAAACAAAAGTTATGGAGACTGTATCTTTGCTTGAATCATGTTAACATAATTAACAATGTTTTTGCAGATCCCCAAAGATTGGCCATGGCAAAGATAGCCCGATTAAAGGGAGCCCTACGAAAGGTGGTAGTCCGAGGAAAAAGGATAGGCATCCACATTCCGTAACTGGTGGACATCCTAAGAAAGGTAGAATGTTGGATCCCTATTGATGTGTTTTTGAGGTTATTATTTGGTATCAGTTTAATGTTGTCGCTGATGTTGTTAGGGTCGATGGTCAAACATGCACACAATTACACAATAGTCATTTGTAGGAAACAAAAGTTATGGAGATTGTATCTTTGCTTGAATCATGTTAACATAATTAACAATGTTTTTGTAGAGGTCGTTTATATTGTCTTTTGCTATGTATATTTGTAGTGATGGCAATAAGAAAATGAAAATATTTGATCTTGAAAGTTATCCATCAAAGGAAACATTTGAATCACCAATCTGGGCATGACCGACACAAATGAAACTCCTTTGCCATTTTCATGGATGTATATTTAGGGTTTTTTGTAGATAGTTCTGTATAAGTGAAGCTTTGCGGATAGATCAATTCCTTCTGTTATTAATTATTGCACTTTTATGCCATTCCCGTGTATTCAAGTTTCTATCCATCCCATGAAAAACGGTTTGGCTATGAGTCAAAAGACCAGAACATCTGTCATAATAACAAAACAAGGGATTTTTTTTAGCATAATACTGGTAAAAGGCTAACAGCAAACAAATGAGTAATTGTATCCTGATATGTTCGGATTAAAGGGTTACACATTTATTCATCATTTTTAATAATAACGTCTCTTTTCAGGTGGTAGTGGAGGAAAAGGAACATTGGTGGGAGTGCTTGATACAGATGATAATCGCATCATCGACACTAATGACCCAAATTATAGCAGTGAGGTACGTTTATCATTTTTCTTTTATGAGTTTTCACTTTTTGCATTAGACAAACTCGATCTCCAGTTATCTTCAGGTTTAGGAATCATTAAAGACTTCACTCGCTGTGACCGTGTACATCAATGTTACCTAACCAAACCATCTCTACAGAGTTCCAACTTCTATGATGTGAATCACTACATGATAGCCTTCAAACCAAATTAGACTAACCAGTTATGTCAAGGTTTAGATGGATTCAGTAGTCCTAAAAGTTACGTTGTCAATGGATTATTGTAATAAATAAATTAAATTTAACAAAATGGCATTACCAACAAACTGTGGTTAGTATAGGTGGCATACGAAACTGGGTCAAAATAGGTTATTTTTTTGGTCGGGTCAAAACGGGTGGCTTGGCCAAAAAACAAATCACTTCTTTAAGCAGTTTAGGAGGTTTCAAACACTTGAATATGTTTTTGGTGACTTTTAAACCACTCGACCCTTTTGTTAGCATTTTATCCTGTTTTCAAACATTTGACTTCATTTCCAGTAAAACTGTAATGTATATTGACCAAGTTCACATAAATTGGCTCAAATTTCTCCTTTAGTAATAAGTTCGCTTATTATAATAGAATCACATGTAAATAAAGTTCGACAAAAGGTTAAAACGGGTCAGCTTGAGTAATGTTTAGTGTGGGTCACTTGACGAGGCTATGGATTATATAGTGCAACATAGATGCTCTATCAGCCACTAAGGGCACTGCAAGAAACCCATTTGATCTTTTGATTGGTTGATTTGTTGCTCGAGTCTACCCTTTTGGTATATTAGCGGTTAATTCTTCTTAATGTTCGAGGTAAAGTGTTGTTTTTTACTTAAGACATGGTTTTTTAAAAATTTACAGAGCATCACCTGCATTGAACATTGTCTACTACCATTATTCTTTGTCACTTGCATTGCATTTAAAATTATGTTCATTAACACTATTTTTGTATATTTGAAGCCAGGAGGCTCTAATGGTACTATCTTTGTATGGGATGTTCGAAGGCCGCAACAACCAATAATTCTTTCAGGAATGGATACTCGTGAGGCAAGTCAATCTCTTCAATTCACTCTTTAAATGAAAACAATTCACTCTTTAATATTATGCATATACAATAATTATACAATGTGTTTTGATTGAGATATAATGATTGGACTTCAATGGTGCCGTAGATACCTCGCATTGTAAAACAAGAGCGGGTGGAGTTGCAGTCACTGATCCACAAAGCAATGCAATGCATGAGGTACTCTTTTCGTAGCACGTGTGCATTTTGAAAGCACAACATTGCATATACAACCTCTAAATTATAGTTCTATAACGGTGACCTGCACTTTTTCTGTCTAAACTGGCACTCCAAAAGCTCTTCCAAACAGTCCTTTTTAGTCAGACCCTCTTGTCTCAGGGGTGTATTCAGGGATAAATCTAGATGTCATGTGCTTATTCCGGAACTTTTAACTTTATTTGTAGATTCATTCATACTTGCATCAACCTGTGGGTATCCAACAAATACTGATTTCAATAAAAACAATGTCTAAATTGTCACCCTTTGTGTTTGTTTAACCTGAACTTTATGTTTGTTTAAAAGATGCAGCTAATGCCTTTTTTGTTGACAAAAGGTGTCCTGGACGTATCCCATGTTTTCCCAAGTTCAAACACAACAAACCCTGAATGACCTCACCTACTCCAAATAGGATGAACTTTGACCGAGTCATACCCCTTTTTTATCAACTCATGTTTTAGCTTATCATTACCTTCGCCTATATATTTACCATTTTGTTTTCTACATGTGTGTTTGCGACTGAGAGTAGGCAAGGGTTTATAGTCTGAGAAAGAGTCGGTGGGTAAGAAGTACAATGAGGCTGTTGATCCGCATAATTAGAAAGCTAAAGATTATAAGGACCCCCATGTACAATCTGACATACGACCATTTGAACATCAGTTAAAAAGGGATTAAGTTGTGAGATATTCATGTATAGCGAAATAATAATGTAACTGTGTATGTACCTATGATTTATAAATCTTTGGTCTTGAATGAGGTTTGAGTGTCCACATAATCAGAATCATGAAAGTACCACACCCAAGTTGGAATGTTGTAACTGTTATTGGGTATGGGAAAACGTTGAAAACCTGCTATGAAACCAACTTATGTTATTCACCCAATTACTGTGACCGAAAAAGAGTTAAGCTTAGTTAGTATGATTATGTTATGGTATTGTAGTATGGGTAGTGTGTATCTTAAAGTATGTTTTAGGTTTGCAAGTATGTTTTGGGTTTGTAGTATGGGTAGTGTGTATACTTAAAGTATATTTTGAGTCTAATTTAGATACTTGGTTTCAAAATATGTCTTTGGCTTGCTTACTATTTACTCTTAAATATAGAGGTGATAAGGTGGGTGGGTCACACAAAGGGTTCGACTTATCTTTTAGCTCTTTACTATAATCATTTATTGATTGTGTGACAAACGTGGATATATAAGTTTATATCAGATTCTTTGTATATGTGTTGTGAATATGTTTCAGACATACCAATGATGCAGAGGTGTCTTAGGGGATTTGACCATTAGAGGTGATAAAACAAAGTGAGCGAAATCTATTATTACAGTTAAACAAGAGCAAAGTATATTATTACACTTATTGCATAAATCTGCTGGGATATGACTGGCCAAATATGTGCCTCTGTGGTATGTCTTTTTTTATAGAAGATCCATATCCTATAGTAGACCTACTGATTGTGCATTCATTTTTCAAAATCACAAGTTTGTGTTGATAAATTTTGAGCCTTTTATGCAACTTATTTCACTGGAAATGGGTTCATTGGTTATTGGGGCTAAACATAGTAGTTGGTGCAGGTCAGCAATTCATTCTGTTGCGCCACCTACCTGCTACAGTGGGATTAGGTGGTGTTGTTAGTTACGTGTTATGCTGTAGTAGTAAGACCACATATAATGTATAAATCATGATACCTGCAATTGCCGATCCCTTTTTATACCAATTTTCAAACCTTTATTTACAAGACAATATATCTGGGATTACTTTTGGTCATATATTGAAGATGCCCTTACTCCTCAAACACAGTTTCGGTTCGCTTTTAATTGTACTTCAAAATAAAAAAATCACGAACTATAATGGTCTCTTTGTTTTGTTAAAATAAAATTGCAGGTAAAGGAGGTACAAGGGAAAATAAAAAGAAAAAGCACTGCTCTTACCAAACTCCAGAGGAAACAGCTGAAAGATGATGAAGAGAAATGTCAAGTCTAGGTGGAGAAACTTAACAAAGAGTCCAATGCTTACGATGCAACTCTTAGTTCATGGTTTCCTTTCTCAGCAAAGAACAAGTCACTAATGAGGAACAACGCAAGTTTCTCATATGTGCCTTCAAGAATATCACGGCTGTTTATTTTGATTTGCGATATTTGTTTCTATCGATTATTAATATTGTATTTGTTTCTATCGATGTATGTTTTTCGAATTAGACCTTTAGATCTCACCTTAGGTCCCATACAGATGTTTCAGCATCTTCTTTTTCTATATAATTATCATGTATAAATTTATTAGCTCTCATAAAGTAGAACATGGAGGATATATATTAAATTTTAACTTTTCCGTTTTAAGACAAGGGATTACATTTATGATGGGTCCAAAACTACAACTCGGAGGTTACATTTCACTTTTCCTTTGTTAGTCATTGTACCAAATAGACAATTTCAATCATAAAACTTCATTCTTTCTTATTAAGCATTGTACTCTTATCAATATTTAAGAGTTGGTTCGTACCTTCCACGTCCTGTTTTCACACATGGACAAATATATGTGGCTCTTTCGTGAGTCAAAAGCATAAAAGGTTTGAAGGTTGTTATTTCAAAAGCATAAAAGGTTTGAATGTTGTTGTTTCTGACGCGGATGATAATCTATCAAAAACTATTACAAATGTGATGTACAAAGAAGTTCTTCAAGGTTTACATAAAAAACAATTATCTAAAAAATAACAATTCATCGAAAAAATGCAAAATAAAAAGTTTAATATTGATCATATAGGAAGAATATCCAGTCCTGCTTATAAAAAATAATAATCTAAAAAATAACAATTCATCTAAAAAATGCAAAAAAATAAAGTTTATTATGGACCATATAGGAAGCATATCCAGTCATGCTCATTAAAAAATCATCTAAAAAATGCAAAATAAAAAGTTTAATATGAACCATATAGGAAGTATATCCAAACCTGCTCATAAAAAACAATCATCTAAAAAATAACAATTCATCTAAAAAATGCCAAATAAAAAATTAATATGGACCATATAAGAAGCATATCCAGTCCTGCTCATTAAAAAATAATCATCTAAAAAATGTCAAATAAAATTTTTAATATGAATCATATAGGAAGTAGATCCAGTCCTGCTCATAAAAAACAATCATCTTAAAAATAAGAATTCATCTAAAAAATGCCAAATAAAAAATTAATATGGACCATATAAGAAGTATATCCAGTCCTGCTCATTAAAAAATAATCATCTAAAAAATATCAATTTTTTCTAAAAAATGCCAAATAAAAAATTTAATATGGACCATATAGAAATTAAATCCAGTCCTTCTCATAAAAAACAATCATCTAAAAAATAAAAATTCATCCAAAAAATGCCAAATAAAAAATTTAATATGGACCATATAAGAAGTAGATACAGTTCTACTCATAAAAAATAATCATCTAAAAAATAATAATTTATCTAAAAAATGTCAAATAAAAAGTTTAATATGGACCATATAAGAAGTAGATCAAGTCCTGCTTATAAAAAATAATCATCTAAAAAATAATAATTCATCTAAAAAATGCCAAATAAAAAGTTTAATATAGATCATATAGCAAGTAGATCCAGTTTTGCTCATGAAAAAATAATCATCTAAAAAATAAAAATTCATCTAAAAAATACAAAATAAAAAGTTTAATATGAACCTTATAGGAAGTAGATCCAATCCTGCTAATAAAAAACAATCATTTAAAATATAAAAATTCATCTAAAAAATGCTAAATAAAAAGTTTAATATGGACCATATATCAAGTAGATCCAGTTCTGCTCATCAAAAAATAATCATCTAAAAAATAATAATTCATCTAAAAATGTCAAATAAAAAGTTTAATAAGAACCATATAGGAAGTAGATCCAGTCATGTTTATCAAAAACAATCACCAAAAAATAACAATTCATCAGAAAAATGCCAAATAAAAAGTTTAATATGACCCTATAGGAAGTAGATCCAGTCCTGCTCATAAAAAACAATCATCAAAAATATAACAATCATCTAAAAAATAACACTTCAGCTAAAAAATGCCAAATAAAAAGTTTAATATGGACCATATAGAAAGTAGATCCAGTCTTGCTCATCAAAAACAATCATCTAAAAAATGCCAAATAAAAAGTTTAATATGGACCATACAAAAAGTAGATCCAGTTCTGCTCATCGAAAAACAATCATCTAAATAATAACAATTTATCTAAAAAATGCCAAATCAAAAGTTTAATATGGACCATATAGGAAGTAGATCGAGTTCTGTTTATCAAAAATTAATCATATAAAAAATAATAATTCATCTAAAAAATGTCAAATAAAAAGTAAAACATATACCATATAGGAAGTAGATCAAGTCCTGCTTATAAAAAACAATCATCTAAAATATAACAGTTCATCTAAAAAATGCCAAATAAAAAGTTTAATATAGACCATATAGGAAGTAGATCAAGTCCAGGTTATCAAAAACAATCATCTAAAATATATCAGTTCATCTAAAAAATGCCAAATAAAAAGTTTAATATGTACCATATAAGAAGTATATCCAGTTCCACTTATCGAAAAACAATCATCTAGATAATAACAATTAATCTAAAAAATGCCAAATCAAAAGTTTAATATGGACCATATAGGAAGTAGATCCAGTCCTGCTCATAAAAAAACAATTATCTAAAAAATAACAATTCATCTAAAAAATGCCAAATAAAAAGTTTAATATGAAAAATATAGGAAGTAGATCCAGTTCTGCTCACCAAAAAACAATCATCTCAAAAATAACAATTCATCTAAAAAATGTCAAATTAAAAGTTTAATATAGGCTATATAGGAAGTAGATCAAGTCCTGCTTATAAAAAACAATCATTTAAAATATAACAGTTCATCTAAAAAATGCCAAATAAAAAGTTTAATATAGACCATATAGGAAGTATATCCAGTCCTGCTCATAAAAAAACAATCATCTAAAAAATGCCAAACAAAAAGTTTAATATGAACCATATAAAAAGTAGATCCAGTTCCACTTATCAGAAAACAATCATCTAAATAATAACAATTCATCTAAAAAATGCCAAATCAAAAGTTTAATATGGACCATATAGGAAGTAGATCCAGTCCTGCTCATAAAAAAACAATCATCTAAAAAATAACAATTCATCTCAAAAATGCCAAATAAAAAGTTTAATATGGACAATATAGGAAGTAGATCCAGTTCTGCTCACCAAAAAACAATCATCTCAAAAATAACAATTCATCTAAAAATTTGTAAATAAAAAGTTTAATATGGACCATATAGCAAATAGATCCAGTTCTGCTCATAAAAAATAATCATCTAAAAAATAACAATTTATCTAAAAAATGCCAAATAAAAAGTTTAATATGGACCATATAGCAAGTAGATCCAGTCCTGCTTATAAAAAAATAATCATCTAAAAAATAACAATTTATCTAAAAAATGCCAAATCAAAAGTTTAATATTGACCTTATAGGAAGTAGATCCATTCCTGCTAATAAAAAAAATCATCTGAAATATAACAATTCATCTAAAAAATGATAAATAAAAAGTTTAATATGGACCATATAGCAAAAGATCCAGTTCTGCTCATCAAAAAAATAACAATTCATCTAAAAAATGCCAAATAAAAAGTTTAATATGGACCATATAAGAAGTAGATCCAGTTCTGCTCATCGAAAAACAATTATCTAAATAATAACAATTTATCTAAAAAATGCCAAATCAAAAGTTTAATATGGACCATATAGGAAGTAGATCCAGTTCTGTTTATCAAAAAATAATCATATAAAAAATAACAATTCATCTAAAAAATGTCAAATAAAAAGTTTAATATAGACCATATACGAAGTAGATCAAGTCCTGCTTATAAAAAACAATCATCTAAAATATAACAGTTCATCTAAAAAATGCCAAATAAAAAGTTTAATATAGACCATATAGGAAGTAGATCAAGTCCTGCTTATCAAAAACAATCAACTAAAATATAACAGTTCATCTAAAAAATGCCAAATAAAAAGTTTAATATGTACCATTTAAGAAGTAGATCCAGTTCCACTTATCGAAAAACAATCATCTATATAATAACAATTAATCTAAAAAATGCCAAATCAAAAGTTTAATATGGATCATATAGGAAGTAGATCAAGTCCTGATCATAAAAAAACAATTATCTAAAAAATAACAATTCATCTAAAAATGCCTAATAAAAAGTTTAATATGGACAATATAGGAAGTAAATCCAGTTCTGCTCACCAAAAAACAATCATCTCAAAAATAACAATTCATCTAAAAAATGTCAAATAAAAAGTTTAATATAGACTAAATAGGAAGTAGATCAAGTCCTGCTTATAAAAAACAATCATCTAAAATATAACAGTTCATCTAAAAAATGTCAAATAAAAAGTTTAATATAGACCATATAGGAAATAGATCCACTATTGCTCATAAAAAAACAATCATCTAAAAAATGCTAAATCAAAAGTTTAATATGGACCATATAGGAAGTAAATCCAGTCCTGCTCATAAAAAACAATCATCTAAAAAATAACAATTCGTCTAAAAAATGCCAAATAAAAAGTTTAATATGGACAATATAGGAAGTAGGTCCAGTTCTCCTCACCAAAAAACAATCATCTCAAAAATAACAATTCATCTATAAAATGGTAAATAAAAAGTTTAATATGGACCATATAGCAAGTAGATCCAGTTCTGCTCATCAAAAAACAATCATCTAAAAAATAACAATTTATCTAAAAAATGCCAAATAAAAAGTTTAATATGGACCATATTGGAAGTAGATCCAGTCCTGCTCATAAAAAAATAATCATCTGAAATATTACAATTCATATAAAAAATGCTAAATAAAAAGTTAAATATGGACCATATAGCAAAAGATCCAGTTCTGCTTATCAAAAAAATAACAATTCATCTAAAAAATGCCAAATTAAAAGTTTAATATGGACCATATAGGAAGTAGATCCAATCCTATTCATAAAAAATAATCATCTAAAAAATAGCAATTCATCTAAAAAATGCCAAATACATACGTCCAATATGGACCTTATAGGAAGTAGATCCAGTCCTGCTTATAAAACACAATCATTTTTGAATATAACAATTCATCTAAAAAATGCTAAATAAAAAGTTTAATATGTACCATATAGCAAGTAGATCCAGTTCTGCTCATCAAAAAACAATCATCTAAAAAATAAAATTTAATCTAAAAAATGCCAAATAAAAAGTTTAATAAGGACCATATAGGAAGTAAATCCAGTCCTGCTCTTCAGAAACAATAATCTAAAAAATAACAATTCACCTAAAAAATGTCAAATAAAAAGTTTAATATGGACCATATAAGAAGTAGATCCAGTTCTACTCATCGAAAAACAATCATCTAAATAATAACAATTCTTCTAAAAAATGCCAAATCAAAAGTTTAATATGGATCATAGAGGAAGTAGATACAGTCCTGCTCATAAAAAAACAATCATCTAAAAAATAATAATTCATTTAAAAAATGCCAAATAAAAAGTTTAATATGGACCATATAAGAAGTAGATCCAGTTCTGCTCACCAAAAAACTATTATCTAAAAAATAACAATTCATCTAAAAAATGGTAAATAAAAGTTAAATATGGACCATATAACAAGTAGATCCGGTTATGCTTATCAAAAAACAATTATCTAAAAAATAACAATTCATCTAAAAAATGTCAAACAAAAAGTTTAATATGGACCATATAGAAAGTAGATCAAGTCCTGCTTATAAAAAACAATCATCTAAAATATAACAATTCATCTAAAAAATGCTAAATAAAAAGTTTAATATGGACCATATAAGAAGTAGATCCGGTTCTGCTCATCGAAAAACAATCATCTAAATAATAACAACTCAACTATAAAATGCTAAATAAAAAATTTAATATGGACCATATGGGAAGTAGATCAAGTCCTGCTTATCAAAAACAATCATCTAAAATATAACAGTTATCTAAAAAATGCAAAACAAAAAGTTTAATATGGACTATATAAGAAGTATATTCAGTTCCACTCATCCAAAATCAATCATCTAAATAATCACAATTCATCTAAAAAATGCTAAATCAAAAGTTTAATATGAACCATATAGGAAGTAGATCCAGTCCTGCTTATAAAAAAAATCATCTAAAAAATAACAATTCATCTAAAAAATGTAAAATAAAAAGTTTAATATGGACCATATAGAAAGTTGATCCAATTCTGCTCACCAAAAAACAATCATCTCAAAAATAACAATTCATCTAAAAAATGGTAAATAAAAAGTTTAATATGGACCATATAGCAAGTACATCCAGTTCTGCTCATCAAAAAACAATTATTTCAAAAATAACAATTAATCTAAAAAATGCCAAATAAAAAGTTTAATATGGACCATATTGGAAGTAGATCCAGTCCTTCTCATTAAAAAATAATCATTTAAAAAATAACAATTCATCTAAAAAATGCCAAATAAAAAGTTTAATATGGACGTTATAGGAAGTAGATACAGTCCTGCTAATAAAACACAATCATCTGAAATATAACAATTCATCTAAAAAATGCTAAATAAAAAGTTTAATATGGACCATATAGCAAAAAGATCCAGTTCTGCTCATCAAAAAACAATAATCTAAAAAATAACAATTCATCTAAAAAATGCCAAATAAAAAGTTTAATATGGACCATATAGGAAGTAGATCAAGTACTGCTCATAAAAACAATCAACCAAAAAAATAACAATTCATCTAAAAAATGCCAAATAAAAAGTTTTATATGGACTATATAAGAAGTAGATCCAGTTCTGCTCATCGAAAAACAATTATCTAAATAATAAAAATTCATCTAAAAAATGCTAAATAAAAAGTTTAATACGGACCATATGGGAAGTAGATCCTGTTCTATTTATCAAAAAACAATCATATACAAAATAACAATTCATTTAAAAAAATGTCAAATAAAAAAATTTAATATATACCATATAAGAAGTAGATCAAGTAATGTTTATCAAAAACAATCATCTAAAATATAATAGTTCATCTAAAAAATGCCAAATAAAAAGTTTAATATGGACCATATAAGAAGTAGATCCAGTTCCGCTTATCGAAAAACAATTATCTAAATAATAACAATTCATCTAAAAAATGCCAAATCAAAAGTTTAATATTGATCATATAGGAAGTAGATCCAGTAATTAAAAAACAATTATCTAAAAAAAAACAATTCATCTAAAAAATGCCAAATAAAAAGTTTAATATGGACCTTATACGAAGTAGATACAGTCCTGCTCATAAAAAACAATCATCTAAAATATAACAATTCCTCTAAAAAATGCTAAATAAAAAGTTTAATATGGACCATATAGCAAGTAGATCCAGTTCTGCTCATAAAAAACAATCATCTAAAAAATGCAAAATAAAAAGTTTAATATGGACCATATATGAAGTAGATCCAGTCCTGCTCATAAAAAACAATCATCTAAAAAATGCCAAATAAAAAGTTTAATTTGGACCTTATAGGAAGTAGATACAGTTCTGCTCATAAATAACAATCATCTAAAAAATAACAATTCATCTAAAAAATGCCAAATAAAAAGTTTAATATGGACCATATAGGAAGTAGATCCAGTCCTGCTAATAAAAAAACAATCATCTCAAAAACAACAATTCATCAATAAAAATGCCGAATAAATAGTTTAATATGGACCATATAATAAGTAGATCCAGTTCTGCTCATCGAAAAACAATTATCTAAAAAATAACAATTCATTTTAAAAATGCCAAATAAAAAGTTTAATATGGACCATATAAGAAGTAGATCCAGTCCTGCTCATAAAAAACAATCATCTAAAAAATAACAATTTATTTAAAAAATGCAAAATAAAAAGTTTAATATGGACCTTATAGGAAGTAGATCCAGTCCTGCTCATAAAAAACAATCGTCTACAATATAACAATTCATTTAAAAAATGTTAAATAAAAAGTTTAATATGGACCATATAGCAAGTAGATTCAGTTCTGCTCATCAAAAAACAATCATCTAAAAAATGCCAAATAAAATGTTTATTATGGACCATATAGGAAGTAGATCCAGTTGTGCTCATAAAAACAATGATTTAAAAAATAACAATTTATCTAAAAAATGCCAGATAAATAGTTTAATATGGACTATATAGGAAGTAGGTACAGTTCTGCTCATAAAAAGCAATCATCTAAAAAATAACAATTTATCTAAAAAATGACAAATAAAAGTTTTATATGGAGCATATAGGAAGTAGATCCAGTTCTGCTCATCAAAAAACAATTATCTAAAAAATAACAATTCGTCTAAAAAATGCCAAATAAAAAGTTTAATATGGACCATATAGAAATTAGATCCAGTCCTGCTCATCAAAAACCATTATCTAAAAAATAGCAATTCATCTAAAAAATGCCAAAGAAGGTTGTTATTTCTGATGCCGATGGTAATTTATCAAAGACTACTACAAATGTAGTTTACAAAGAGGTTCTTCACGGTCTTTGATCAGTTATCAACAGGTATGTACGGATGTTCATATAATGCGATATGCATTTGTTTTTTACATGTTTTATCATTGACACAAATGTTTTACTTACACCTTCTACTTCCCACTACATACGCTTTCTTTTTGAAGGCTGTCAAGATTGAAGGCCACGTAAATGGTTGTTTATTATATTATTACTTGCAATAATTGTACTCTATATTGTACTTGACTTATGACTTCATATTAATAAATAACAAATTTACTATTTTGTTTTCTTTCATTATCTTTCTTATTTTGTTTACATACTAATTTTTCATCTTTTTGCAACATCTTTTTTTATCTTATTACTTTTATTATCATCTCATTTATCTATTTTTTTAAAAAATTACCCGGTGTCAACGGGTCTTATAAGCTAGTATTGAATATAAGAAAATACCATACTATTGGATCATAATACCATTAATGCTACAAATAAACATGTAACAATAAATATGATAGTTAATGTTGTAACTAAATATTTAATGTGATAACTGAATATGTAAGACAGTAATAAAAATATCAAAAACATATACCAAATTTATTTCACTTACCTTTTTGTAAGACAATGATATTAGAAGATTTCCTGCCTTTCCTTTTTTGGTTTTGTTTCTTTGGCTTGTAACTGAGATTTTGGCTCTTTCTTTTTTTTGCTTCACTTTGTTAACAATGATAGTAACAGATTTGTTTGTCTTCTTGTTTTCTTATGTTTTCCAGATAAGAACTTTCTAGCAAAGGTGGAGTGAACACGTGGGTCTTTTAGAATGGATGAAGGCATGTGTGTTAATGTATAATGTGTATGTAAACAAATGTATGGCTACATATGTATGCCTGCATTCGTATGAAACATTGAACAGTGGATTTGCAAACACACTTCCACCAATAGAAATTTGCCAGCACATGTTTTTTTGCACTGTTACATGTATGGAACCAATGAAAATTTGACACACACCCATTTTAAGCATGTATTTTTATACACATCCCAACTTCTATTAGTATATATATATAATGTAAATTGACTGCAGCCAAAAGCACTGTTCCAGCTCTTAAAGCCACTCGTATTTAAACTCAAGTTTCATCAGTTGTTCGATCGTTAGTTTTACAACGGAGTAGCATAGCCATTCCTAGCTTGAAATTTTTGCTCGGCCCCTGAGTCAACATAGAAATAGACATTAAGAAGCTATGATGGGGTATTTTGATCAGCCTATTTTCTCGGTTTATAGGCATGTATATTTGATAAGTATTTTAGATTTGACCTAGTTGACTGATAAGTTTCCTAATCAAATTTACAAAAGTAACAATGTATAGGTACTTTGAAAGATAAGTGTTTTAAGTTGATTATGTTATGATCACAACTATACATACCTTTATATCTCAGGCTATTTGAAGAAAACATAGTTGCCGAAAATTGCCGCCCTTTGACGCCAGTAGTTTCCATCCCTTCAGTCCCTTTGACATGCTGTTTCCTAAAGTTGAGATGCCAATCTTTCAGATGTAACCTGAAACTATAAACATGTTACCTGTACATACAATGCGGGTACAATAATCCGATAGAAATACAATCTGTGACACATATAAGAAAACTATGTCTATAAAGACGTAACGCCTAAAGCCTGAAATACTCGTTAATACCAGGGTTCAAGTTTTGTACTGAACAATGCCTCCTAATGAATGGTACGTGTATCCGCGTTAGCACTAACAATCTATATATCACATCTCGAATAATTTTTTAAAAGCACCCTATTTCAATCATAAAGCATCCCCTGTGACCATCAATTGTTCGTGGTTCAATGGTCGATAGTGTTATCTATAAGTAGATTGAAGAAAGAAGATCCATATATTTACAGATAAAATCGAATTAAAATCTTAAAAATAGCTACAAATATGCATATGTATAATTGCTGGTGTTAAAAAAACATTTTCAGTACCTCTTGCGTGAGGATTAGTAATTTATAACACGCCTTCGATCTTATACTGCATCTCCGAAGCCTCCTGACCCAACTAAAACGATCTTATAGGCACCACATATTTACGTGTCGCCATCTTCTTTGTTTATGTGTCCGTTGCAACCTACAGCCATGACCGAACAATTCAAAATCCAGATGACATATATTGCAATTTTTATATCACAAAAATAAAGTACTATCATATATTGAAAGTAGGCAGGTTACTTTATTTTTATATTGCAAAATCCAGATGACATATATTAATCATGGCCATATAGATTCTGGCAATGAAGATGATCAACAGCAATCAACTACTACACCAATGATTATGTTCCTATGAGTGGTCTACTATAATTATAGACAGGATTTATTGCGTTTCATTCACAAAATGGTGCTGATATTATGAAGTTAATAAGAATGGAATGTACTATCAGTTAGTCTTCTTACCTTGTTAGCGAGTCCTTGTGAGAATAGCTGCACGATTTGTTGCGAGGTTTGTTGCCCGATTCTGTGTTACTCGCCTGAAATCATTAGCTGTTCAAAAGATGTAAGTATAAATTAGTAAAATAAATTCAAACGTATTCAAGAATCGTAATAAAGGAAAAACTAAAGAGCCTTAAGAATGAGAAAAGTATTATTGTATGCATATGTATAGTAATACTCATACCCTGAGCACGCTCTGTTTGAAAACCTGAAACACAACAAAAACATATACAGATATGAGTATATGATATGCTATTTCATACAACTAAAGTAAACCGTATTCATACCGTAAAAAGTGTATGGTTTAAGCCTAGTTTACAAAAAAGTGCATGGCTTAACTCTAGTTGGCAAAACGTAACCTGGAGCGAAAGCTTTTTGTGATACCTGACTTCACATGCTCTTGTCTTCATCAGGAATGTCAACTCGCCAATCGTTGCCCCTAATGACGTCATGGCAAACGTTTGGTTATAAGCGCGTATATTTCCTAGAAAATGGGAGTCAGAAAATAGTTGTTGTATAAGAGGAGGCCAGTCTCTGACTGTAAAATGTACGACCCTTCCTTCAAGGCAACACCGACGATACAAAGGCCCCGCCACAGAACTGGAGTAGCTCAGTTTCTCCTCATCTCAAAACATTGCCTTGCAATGGAGACATACACGATTGCAAGGCCCGAGTTGCACATATTCTGCTGGTGGACCTGTGCAATGATATAAAAAGGATAGGTCAAACAATCACTTTTAAACACCGAAAGATATCACCAGATAATGAAACAGCTATGTAACGCTAACCTCTTGCAGCTGAAGCTCGAGCGGGCTGGCCTTCACGAACAGCAATACGTAAAACAATAGTTAGCACCCTTTTTACAAAACATGATGCGGACAAAAAGGGTGATGCCACATACTTTGCGAATACTGAGGACGACGCCTACTTTGAGAAGACGAACCGCCAAAGTCTCCTTGGTGTATACCTATAAGAGAAGGAAAGATTTCGTGTGGGACAACTGTTATAGCACTGACAGTAACAGACAAATGCAGATAGTTATATCCGAAAGCAGCAACTATTACTAACCATCAAATGTGTTTGCACCAACATCAGGAAAGGCACTCACATGAGCAGAAGATGTACCAGAGGGCTGCTCATTAGTTACTGAAACAAAAAGTTCGATTTTAGGGCTGCTCTTTAATTTAGTCTTGCCTAAAATCGCCAACATAAATTAAAGAGGAGTAAAAATTAGACAAATTAAAACATGGGTTAAGAAGAAAGTCGGTTTTGTACCTCGAATGTATTTGGGCCGGTGCTAACCTTTAGATGGACCAAAAAACGGGCCAGTAACCTAGAAGCCCAAAAAAAGGAATATTCCCTTCGAATCGTTGTGTTTTAGTATGTATATACAATATACAATGATTGTTTGGGCTATGTATACTAGCGAGTACTGTTAATTTGGTTAGCATAGATCTTGGGCTTCTTAACATAACGGGCCCAGAAAATATCAACAAACAGTACAATTTGGGCCTAAATGAAACATATCATTTCACACACAGTAATCACACGCCTCTTAAAGAATAATTCAACTCGCAACCTTTTGGTTGTCACTTGTCACATACCGCTAGCCGCTAGGCCAAAAATACCCAACATTGTAAAGACTAAGACGTGTCGCAACGAGCCATTGAAAGCCTTCAAACTTCTCGTCAGATGGCACAACGGCCGTCAAAACTTTTACGAATTTGCGCACTTTAGCAACTTTAGTACTAGTATCACTTTCTGCATTTTTAAAAAGTAGACACGTAAAAATGCAAAGAAACAAATAGAATGTTTACAAACCAGTGCACTTAAAAGAAAACAAATGTCCACAACAAGCAATAACAGATAATGTGAACTGGCAAAGATTATAAAAACCAACCAAAGAGATGACACCTGCTAATCCGAGCAAAAGTGCATAAAAATGTTCTAAAGCCGAAGAAGTAAAACTACTATCTGGGCGCAAGCCAAAGTCTTGGACAGACTGTGAAGTGTTCATTCCACTAAGCAGTCAACAAAACCACCATGTATTTTCATAAATCCATAACTAGTTTCCATCCGTCAAATAATGATTTCTACCACCGGCGATGCACGTGGGAAGCTTAAGAGAATTTGTAAAATCTGCAACTCTTCATCTGCATCAAACGCACGATAGTCAAGGATTATCCTCACTTTCTTCAACACAGGTGACTTGGCCAAGATAAGTTTCACAAAATTTAACTCGTTCCCCCAGTCTTTAAAACCTTTTAAATGTATTTCGTTCAGATGCTCCAGCCAAATATCTGGATAGCTATCTACTGTAAAGTAAGGCTGCTCAAACGGACCGGATGGACCGGACCGACCGACAAAACCGACCGGACCGAACCGAAACCGACCGGACCGATGGACCGGCGGTCCGGTCTCGGTCTAGGGTTTTTGCCGAATTCGGTCTCGGTCCGGTCCGGTCCGGACCCAAAACCGACGGAAACCCGAAATTTAGCCTTGTGAACCGGACCGACCGACAAAACCGACCGAGACCGGACCGGACCGGACCGACCTCATTCGGTCTCGGTCCGGAGTTTTTGCCGGATTCGGTCTCGGTCCGGTCCGGTTTTCGTCGGTCCGGTCCGGTTTTCGACCGATGAGCACCCCTACTGTAAAGGAGTATATTTCATCTTCCGTACACAAGTCATCTTCCATAGAGGAATCATCTTGATCGAGATCGCTATTGTCAATCTACTAAAATCGTTTAGAATTTTGGCATAAGAATCAAAACTAATATGACATAAGATGGATTTCTGTTATTACCTCAAGTTTCTCCAAATTTGGGGAGTTTCTGATCAAAAGAACAAGAAAAGATAACCCGACTTTCTGAGTGAAAGGTATCTCGCGTGTATAGAAGTATTTGAGATGGCTTAATAAGGCTGGAAGCTCTCGTGGAGTTCTGTCATGAACAAAAGACTTGAAGGACCACAACAAAAGTAAGTATAAGTCAACTTTTTTCCTCAATTTGAATCAATCGTATACCAAAATTTTACCTTTCGGAAAGAATAATAAAGTAAAAAATCAAATATATCACATGTTAAATAAATTACCTCAAGGATGGTAAACGGAATAAACAGACTTTCAATCATTGGTAAAGACTCGAATAGGTTAATAATGGTAGTACTCTCATCACTCCTAATAAGGATATATAAACCGTCAATTTCCTGCAGCAAACTTACAATAGTCACATAAGATATGAAATATTACAAGAATGGATATTCAATCTTAAAACAACTTACCAGAGTCACGTTCTTGAGCAATGGACAACTTGATAGGAGATGTAGAAGTGTTTTTTTAGAGATGTATACGCCATCCAGGGATAAGCTTGTAAGTTTATGAAATCCATTGAATGTCGGTTTATGGCTAAAACAACAGCCAACAAGACACAGGTCGCTCAAGTGAGAAAACGAGAAGAGCGAGTAGGGTAGCTTATATATCCCATATTCAAAGTCAATTGTTAATTTCTTAACAGTATGTTTCCTTGACAAATGAAATATTATACGATCAATCTCAACACATGTGTGATTTTCAACACCTGCGTCATCTGGGAGCAAGAAAAGGGTGAACTCGTGTATTGAACCATCGTGCATTAACACCACTTGGGATATAGCAGAAAAAAATTTCTTTCTCCTAAACATTATTCGTCTATTACTAGACGACTCAGCCACATCATACGGTACTTGAAAGTTAGCCTCCTCAAACACAAGTTTAGGAATTTTGATCCAACGATACCTCCAATCCCTAGAGAGGATGCTTGTCCTTGCAGCCTCTTGAATCGGTAGAAAACATAAGACAGTTTCTATTATGTTTGGAGGAAGGTTGCTAATCATATCCATCTCGCAATACTCCTGTTGCCTGCAAAATTATCTACTATCAAAACCTATCATTCTATGCCACATAAACTTTGTTTGATAGTTTAAGTTAGAAATTATACGACCTAACAAAACTCCCCGGGATATATGATACTGAACATAATGGTTGGTGATGAATTGATGATAAAATAGGCATAGACATGGAATTCATACTAGTTTCAGAACACAAGGACAAAAGAGCTATGAAAGTACGACAATCATTAAATCACCAAAATGCATAGTTACAAATTAAACAAACAAGATCAAATGGTGTTTGGGACTGCTTATTTTCGGCTTATATTCTTATCTGCTTATATCAAGCAGATAAGCAGTTAAGAGTGCTTGGACAAAACAAATTGCTTCTACTTAAATATTTATCTGGGGGAAAGATAAGCAGTTTTAACTTTTTGATAAGCAGGTTTGGACCCACTTATTTCAAAGTGCTTATTTGTAGTGTTGTAAAACTCGGATTACAAGGCTGAGTAATCAGCAATTACTCGCTACAAGGTCAGTGATCGAGGCAACATTAGTCTAATCGGCCGAAAAAATCGGTTTGGTCAAAACTCAGTCAACACGGTTAAAACTCTACCCTATGAACATATAACTTCAAATTTTAGATACAAAAATTCCAATCCAAGTACTTCCCGCCTAGGCCGATTACTACCGGCTTGATTACCGGCTTACCGCCTATAGTGTTTTTAAACCAAGCTTATTTGGAATGAAACTAAATCACCTTTTTACCCTCTTATCTAATTTTTTTAACCAGTTTTTATCCTCCTTTTCGTGGGGTTTTTTTACTTTTTTAGAGGTGGCAACTTGAGACTTATTGGTTAATCATGGGTCTAGTATGGGTAAATATTGAGTAGTGGATGGGTCTAATCGGGTATTTGATAGAAAGTGCAGTTATATACTATGTAATAATTATCCAACGGGTCTAGGTGGTCTGGCGGGTTTTAATTTTTTTTGTCTCACTTTTTTCACTCAAAAAACAAAAAATATATATATATTCTCAACCGGACAAAAATCCATATAGACCCGGACCCATCCCATTTAGACTCATGTTTCTAGAAGACTCATCTAGACCCGGACCCATATAGACCCAAGGGGTGTAAACAAGCCGAGTCCAGTCGAGTACTGCCAAGCTCGAACTCGACTCGATTAGTAAAACTCGAGCTCGAAACTCGACTCGAGCTCGTTCGAGCTTTGGATTTCAAGCTCGAGCTCGGCTCGTCATCTCAAACTCGAGCTCGATTATTGCCGCTTTTAAAGCTCGAACTCGATGAAAAATGGTCATATCAAGCTAAACTCGACTCGATTTTACGTAACTATATGTATATAAAAGGGTAAAAGTGTAATATCATTGAAGCTCGATAAGGGCTCGCGAGCCTCACGAGCTGAGCATATTCGAGCTCGAACTCGGCTCGAAAGTGTACTCGAGTAGCTCGAGCTCAACTCGTTTATATCGAGTCGATTTCGAGTCAATCTCGAATAGCTCGCGAGCTGTCTCCCCCACCCAACCCCATCTAGACCAGTGACCAAACCCGACCCGACCCACCTATTTTGCCACCTTTAGGGTTTTTATTGTAATTTCTAACATCATAAGCAAAGCCTAAACACTATTTTCCTACACAAGCACACTAATAATAAGCAATCCTAAATACTCTTTTGGAGCTATTAGAAAACTATTATGATTATAATATAAAAGGGTAAACTAAATACTTCAATTAAATCCTCATAACAGTATGAAAAAAATTAAAGTATAAAAAACATAAACAGTTTGAAATTAATAAAAACAAATACCAATGAGAAATGTGATATGATTTTTGCTGCAGAAAGGAATGGTGGTTAGGGTTCTTTCTGAGAAATGATTTTTGAACTCTGTTTTTAAAAGAATCAATATTTGAGGGGGGGTATTTGGTATTTTCTTTTTTGTTTCCCTCTTTAATCCGATAGGTTAGGGGGCGGTTGTTAACGGGAATCATTATGGGTATGGGTATGGGTATGGGATTCTAAATTCATCATGTTTGGTGGGTATGAAATATAATTATTTATATAGGGTTTCATTCTTAGTTTTATAAATTAACCGATCAACCAAACAATTATAATGGGAATGAAAGTCACTCTCATAATCTCATATCCTCAAACCAAACATCCTTTTAGGGTGCGTTTGGTTGATGGGTTCAAGGACAAGGTTAAGGGTTGATAGTCAAAATCACATGTTTGGTTTGTATTTGTGAGACTCAATGCTTGGACTCACACCATTATATTTGCTATCAAGAATTCCCCATCATAAGTAGGGATGGCAACGGGTCGGGTTTGGGGCGGGTTTTAGTGAACCCGTACCCGTACCCGTTTATAATATCCAAACCCGAACCCGCCCCAATACCCGATGGGTACCCAATTATTATTATCCATCGGGTTATCGGTTTTCCCCGCGGGTTTCGGTTATCCCCAATTAAAATCATCGTTGTACAACTCAACCTTAAAAAAAATCCAAAACACCCTAATATATTCAAAGTTTTTAGAAGTTAAAAAAAACGACTTAAATATTCGTAATGTTTGAAGATTAAAGAGTTAATGTGTCATGTGTGTGAGAATTAAAGCGTCAAGCGTAAGTATTAATTTATTAGTTTGTAATTACCAAGATATATGCTATTAAGGAGTAGAGTAGAAAAAGAATTGTACAAAGTTAAGAGCTCAAAACTTATTAGGACCTTATATAAATTAGCAAAACAAACGGGTACAAATTCGGGTATACGGGTACGGATACGGGTACGGGTACGGGTAAATGGGCGGGTATTACTAGAACCCGTACCCGAACCCGTACCCGATAAGAAAAGAATATATCTACCCGAACCCGTATCCAAACCCGCGAACCCGCCCCCGAACCCGACCCAACCGGTTCGGGTTTCGGTTTTCCCCATCGGTTTCGGGTGCTTTTGCCATCCCTAATCATAAGTCCAACTTTTAAAAAAAATTGTCCCATCATATTATGTTTGTGGGTCCTCTTTTGATGCTCAGTTACTCACCACTTGTTTTATTTTTTCTTTTCTTTATTAATACTCCCTCTGTCCCATATTAAGTGTCCACTATTTATATGCACAAAGTTTTAGAAAATTCCACTAACTACACTTTTCACCAATCAAATATTATTTTCACCCACTAAAGTCTCATCTCATTGGTTGAAATATTCTATGGACACTTAATTTGGGACATCTAAAGATTCCATTGTGGACAGTTAAATTGGGACGGAGGGAGTAATAAACTTTGATTTTAAACAATTTCTCAAATTGTAAATAATTAATTATTTATTTTATAATATATTTTCTCTCTCTTACATTAAATACAAATCGAAATCGTAATCCAAATTTAAATTCAAATCCAAATCCTAATCCTAAACCCACCTACAAACCAAGCGGACCTTAGTGTTTGTTTATCACTTACATGTTTTTTTATTATTTATTTATTTCACAAACTAGACAAGTATCCATGCGCATATGTTTTTAATAAAATTCAATGTCGATCTTGCGTGAGTTTTTTTTTTTTTTTTTTTTTTTTTTTTTTTGGCTTTATATGATAATGGTTGTGGTTGAAAATCGGCAGTTTCTACTGAAAAGAGAGAAAAAAAAAAAAAAAAAAAAAAAAAAAAAAAAAACTATCTTGTAAGAGAAAAGACATAAATACCATTACAAGATGATGATAGAATTATATATGATTTTAGAGATGAAAATGATTATGATTAACAGGATGCTACTTCAACAAAAGATTTTTAAAATATTTTTTTCACAATATGATGTGGCACATATTGATAAAATGATTGGAATTTGAAAGTAAGAGAGAATTAATTATAATATATTTTTAAGTAGATTATAAGGTGAGGAAATGAGAAATCTCAAACACCTATCAGTTTTAGAGAGAATGAGTAATGGTAGATGTCAATGTACATGTATGATTTCAAACGAAAAGTTATTTAAAATGACTAGTTAAAAGTCTTAGACGGTTCATATATGCTTTTAAATGAAATCAAAATGACTAGTTAAAAGTCTTATGTTGAGTTCTTAAGTTTTTTTAGTAAGAAAAAATATGAAAAAAATAAAAAGTAAATATTTTCAGCCCAATTTTAATAGAAAAAATTTTTTACTTTAAAATCAATCAAATCACTTTTTTTTTGTCAGTCATTTTCTTTTTCTTCATAAGTGATATTCGAAAATACAACCATTTTTATTTCACTTTATTTTTTAAAGTTCCTTCCTTAAATGATACTCGAAAACATTGTGTTAGACAATTCAAAGTACAATTATAGGAAGAGCTTAGAGCATCTACAGTGCTCAAAGTTTTTTAAGACTTTTTACATTTAATAGCTCATGTTTTCATTATATTTTTATCTATCAAAAAATCATTACTTCAATGCTAATAAGTCTTATTAAAACTGTCATAATTAAATAACAATAATAAAATAAGATTAAGTGAGTGAAAAAAAGCTTTCACCAAGTCACCCTTAAAAATTAAAGCTTTTACTAGTGGTGCGAAAAACCAATTTAAATTTTTTTATAAAATAGGAAAAGACTATTAAAAACTTGTGCATTTGAGATGCTCTTATGCAAAACAGCTACAATACGTATACCAAATCGGTATTTTCAATACCAGTTAGTTTTCTTCCTTGACTAGCTCAAAAACCAAAAGTTTGGTTATTGAGAACCATAAACTAGTCGGGTTTGACCCAACAGACAAGTCACAGTTACAAAATATAGGCAAAGAAACTTCATAAAATGCTAATATGTAGTTCGTTCAGATGCTGAAACTTAAAATCCTCGTCAAACTCCCTGTAGTCGAGGAATATCCTCACCTTCTTTAGCGCAGGTGACTTGGCCAATATAAGTTTCACAAAATTCAACACATTTCCCCGGTTTTTAAACCTTTTAATAATATGCAGTTCGTTCAGATGCTCCAGCCAGATATCTGAATAGTCATCAAGTGTAAAGGAGGATATATCATCTTCCGTACATAAGCCATCTTCCATAGAGGAGTCATCTTGATCGAACACTCTATTTTCAATCTACTAAAAAGTGTCAGTATTTTGGCATAAGAATCAAAAGTAATATGATACATGATGGATTTCTGTCATTACCTTAAGTTTCTCCAAGCTCGGGGAGTTTCTTATAGAAAGCACAAAAAAAGATAACCCGTCTTTGTGAGTGAAAGATATTTCGTTTGTATGGAAGTATTTGAGGTGGATTAATGCGGGTGGAAGCTCTCGTGGAACTCTGCCATGAACAAAAGACTTGAACAACCAGAACAGGGTTAGTAATAAGCCAACTCTTTTTCCCAAGTTAAGTCAATTATATGCTATGTGAATAAATCTACCTGAAGGTTGCAAATTGGAAACAGTCAGACTTTCAATTACTGGTAAACGCTCAAATAGATTAATGATGGTGGGATTATCGCTACTATCAATGACATCTCTGCTGTTCATAAAGTGAGGATCCTGCAGCAACTTACAAAAGTCAGATAAGTTATCAAAGCCGAGAAGAATTGTTCATATATTTTAGTAAGACCTTACCACTGAGACAAAGGTTTGTTAACTGCCGGAATGAGAAGAGACAGAGACGGGTGGCATATAAGTCCCATATCCAGAGCCAATTGTTAATTTCTTGACAGTATTTCTCCTTGACAAATGAAATGGTATAGCATCAATATCAGCACATTTATCATCTATTAAACATAAGTCATTTCTGACCACGGTGATTTTGAGCTCGTGTAATGGACCTTCATGCACTAACAAAACTTGGCAGATAGCATAAAAGGAAATACGTCTCTTTTTCAATAACTCAGCCTACGACTCTCAGTCAACTTTTTCTTGTTACCTGGTTGATCAAACATTCGCTCTCCATCAGACGACTCAGACGCATCAGTAACTCAGCCCTATCAGTCGGTACATGAAACTTAAACTCCTTAAACACAAGTTTGGGGATTTTCATCCCACGGTACCTGCATTTACTTGATAGGATACTTGTCCTCACAGCCTCTTCAATCGGTAGAAAACATAAGATGGATTCTATATGCCTGGAGGAAGGTTGCTAAAACTATTCATCTGAGGATATTCTTTGCTGCAAATTTTATTTAATACACACAAAAAATAAGTCTAGGACACACAGATTTTGTTAATCCTATTCATCTGAGGATATTCCTTGATGACAACATGAGGACATCGATATAAATTTCATGGGTTTAAACTATAAAATAGTAGCATACTTTCATCAATGTCCCACTTAAGTAGCTGAACTAAAACAATGTTCGATCAAGTGTTGCAAACTTTCAAAAGGTGTTCCAATATACACATTTTAGTGACGTGTCACATAAAACACGTGCCACATTTTGGGGGTATGATATGTCACCAAAATGTGCAGTGCATATTGGAACACTTTTTGAAAGTTTGTAAGTATTGTAACATTTAAAGGAATACTTTTTAGTTCGGGTACTCAAGTTGAACATTGATGAAAAAATATTACCATTCTATCTAAAGCTTAAACCTTAATTTTATATTGGTTCTAGAACATAAGGACGAAATAGAAATGAAAGTACCTCAATAGTAGAATCTCCAATTATATGGGAACAATGTGGCGCTGATGTAGAGTTGAGTTAGGGGTAGAGAAGAGCCTTAAAGGTGAGAGGGTTCTTCACTATCAGAATCCATTTGAATTATGAAGTCGCTTTTTAACCGTCATTGGCTCCATAACATTATCACCAGCCTCATTAGGATTTCCTTGCACTTTTCACAAAGATTCTTCATTAGACACTATAGTTTGAACATTTTAATCACCCGAAACCACAATTTCATTCAATCTTTGCCGCTTCTCCCCCTCATGATGATCATGATCGTGATCATCATGTCTTCGCTTTAAACCATGAGCTTGAGATTCTAACGATTGTTCAAGAGCAGCAACACGTGCAGATAACCTTTCTAATGTAGCACAAATTGATTTTGTAGATTTCATGGCATCCTCCTTAGTAGCACTATTTTGAGAAACTTCACTTCGTTTGCGCAAGATCAAAATCAAATCGGCATCAGCAGATTCATCTTCAGATTGTGACAAAAGTTTCGCAAGTAATAATTGCTTCAGTTCATCCACAGATAAGTCTTGTTGTGATTGAGGAGGAGATGGAGGTGGTGGTATCATTGCTTCTTCTGTTGCAACATGCTTTCCATTGAGTAATCGTTGCATATCAGCAAGTTTTTTATTAAAAGATTCTTGGACAGCCTTTAGAGCGCCGTCCAGATATTCTCTGGAAACAAATTCCGTGTAATCACTAACACCTGGCCCACTCAGAGGCTCAGTTACCACAACAGTTGATTCAATTCCGTGACCTACGTTCACGCCAACACTGTTAGGATTTCCTCCTGATCCTCGTGAAATACCAACATGAGGTACCACTATGGAAGTTCCAGCAAAGCCATGCAGACTTTTATCTGACTCAAGTGTTCTGGACATTGTTTTAGATGGCTCTAGACTCGATTGTGGACTCAAAGAAGTCGGGGAAGAAAGCAGATGTCCTCCTTTTTCAACATTGACATTCTCCAAATGAGAATGCGATAGATTATCTGTTAATTCTCGGTGCGCAATTGAAACAGGACCTTTTTGAGAAGGAACTGAGTGGCTCGGAGGGGTTAGTGCTTGCGTCACTGGGTTCATGCAGTCTTGTTCAATGCTAGAGATCAACAAATGAAGTCCATTAGTAGATGTATCGACCCAGCTGAGTGGCTTGGTTTGGAGAAGATTCTCACTTTCTTCACTTGACCTCTTGTCATTTTCAACTCCTCCCTCGTTATTTGAATCCTCTTTTCCAAAATTAGTTCTGTTGAGCCGTGAGTCTGGACTATCTTCATCATTATTATCATCACCAGAATCATTATACGATTGAATACTCTCACCTTGTGTTCTTTTAGAATCACTATTACTTCTTATAGCTAAGGTGGCTCCGTGGGTAGATCCCTCCGGTTCTAGCTGGATCAAAGGACGTAAGGAGTTCCTATATTCGATAACACTAGGTGCCGTTTGGTTAGCATAGGCTAACAGTTCATCAGGAATTCTCATTTCTTGAACATTCGAATTTCCACAATCTCTTCGTAAATACTTCATTTGATAATCTGCAATTGTAGGGTCATTTGGTCTTCTAGGAATATCTTTATAACGCCTCATAATTGAAAAGATAATAATCTTCAAGAAACGTGTGAATGGTACGAACTTCCGAGCCTTTGATGGCAGATTCTTGTCCTTGACCACTTCCATTAGGTCATTCCAAATTAATCTCGAGTAGTCATAGTTTTTGTTGAAAGCAATTCCTTGGAAAATTCTTAACACTGAAATGCTGCATTGATCCATTCCAGTACTCTTCGAGGTAAGACATCGATTAATGATCGAAAATAGAGTAGCCCAGACTTGTGATAAATGCTTTCTTCTGAACGCCGAGGCTTTGGGAAGTGGTTCTTCATATCCTAAGCGTACAATATCAGCACATAACTCTTCTTCACCTGATAAATCATCATACTCTTCTTTGCCTGTAAAGCCGTTTTTCTCTTTAAGATCAAACATTCTTCTAAACTGTTTCAAGGTAAAAGCAACGTGAACATCTTCAATCATGCCTTCAAATTTGTGTGGCGGCACTGTGGTATTGTAGGTTAAAGTATTCCAGAATTGCTGAATATAAATTTCTGGAACATTTTCGGATATAGTGAGTGCTTTCAAGATGGGATGTCCTTTGAGAATTTCTACCATAACCGGACATTTGGTAATAATCGAATCCGGACAAAATATGAAGTTATTCTCCTTGATTGGTAGAAATTGATCTCTTGGAAGTAATTCATCGTGAGGAATGACGGTTTGTTGAGATGCCGATGGTAAAGTCATTGTATAGCTGTATGAAGAAATGTGAAACAAATTCAGAATAATGCAAAAATTGAAATTCTAAAATTTCTGAAAAATATTCTATAGCGTTCACTTATTGGACACACTGAAGAGCAGTGACGTTGTAACCGATAACTGAACTTCTGTCCACTTCTCGGACAACACCGAGTTGTGTTGCGCCCGACAACTAAGAGTGTGGTCAATATCAGATACCAGTTAATTTCAAAATTTTGCCTTTTTCCACCCGATACCAGACAACACTTATGGAGTTGCAAGTGCACGTGTCACCCGATATCTAATATGACTTGTTTTCCAACTTGATTAGTTGTACCCATTATCGGATAAATTGTGAACCTTTCAATGTTATTATCACCCGATATCAGTCAACATAAATTTTGTAAAAATCTAGTATTACCTGTGCTTATTTTCTAGCACATAAGCAGCAAAGGGTGTTTGTTTAAGCTTACTTGATGGGCTTATAAGCTTATGTAAAAGCTGAAAAGCCAATAATCTCAATCTTTATGGCTTATGAGCATACCAACTTGAGCTTATCAACTCAATTAAGCTATAAGCCTAAGTTATTAGCTCATAAGCCTTCAAATTTAAGCTTATTAGCTTTTCAATTTTTACATAAGCACACATGCCCATCAATTCCATCAAATAAGCTTAAAACTGAGCCCATGCAACTAGATAAGCATAAGCTCAATTTAAGCTTATTGATGGGCTTATAAGCTTATGTAAAAGCTGAAAAGCCAATAAGCTCAATTTTTATGGCTTATGAGCATACCAACTTGAGCTTATCAGCTCAACTAAGTTATAAGCTCAACATTATAATCTCATAAGCCATCAAAATTAAGCTTTTAAACCTTTTAATTTTCACATAAGCTCATACTCCAATCACAAGAGGTCAAAGGTTCAAACCTCGCTAGGTGTGTACATATATACGGGGTGGCAAGGGAAGGGAAAACGGTCCAGGATTAACCCAGTGAGGCCGCATACATCTTAGTCAAAAAGGCTCGCCCGGGTAACATGGAAAACCTCATCCGTTTTCTTGGGGAAAATCAAGCACTTCTAACAGAATATTCATTTCTTGGTCTTGATGCATTTTCACAATTTCTTAAACTGCTTATTCTTAAGCTAAATATCTACTTGTGCTACATAAGAACACATAATTAACAATCCTAAATAAAAATTGAACCCAAAAAACATGATAAGAAATGCAAATCAAAACATTAAAATTGTGAACCTTTCAATGTTATTATCACCCGATATCAGTCAACATAAATTTTGTAAAAATCTAGTATTACCCGTGCTTATTTTCTAGCACATAAGCAGCAAGGGTGTTTGTTTAAGCTTACTTGATGGGCTTATAAGATTATGCAAAAGCTAAAAAGCCAATAAACTCGATCTTTATGGCTTATGAGCATACCAACTTGAGCTTATCAACTCTATTAAGCTATAAGCCCAAGTATATTACCTCATAAGCGATCCAAATTAAGCTTATTGGCTTTTCAATTTTTACATCAGCTCACATGGCCATCAAATATGCTTAAAACTGAGCTCATGCAACTAGATAAGCATAAGCTCAATTTTAAGCTTATCAGCTCAACTAAGCAATAAGCCCAACCTTATAATCTCATAAGCCATCAAAATTAAGCTTATTAGCTTTTCAATCTTTACATATGCCCATCAAATAAGCTTAAATTTGAGCTTATGCAACCAGATACGCATAAGCTCAATTTTAGCTTATCTAATGGGCTTATGCAAAAATTGAAAAGCCAATAAGCTCAATTTTATAGCTTATGAGCATACCAACTTGAGCTTATCAACTCAACTAAGCTACAAGCCCAAAATTATAATCTCATAAGCCATCAACATTAAGCTTTTAAACCTTTTAATTTCCACATAATGTTATCCAATCACAAATGATCAAGGGTTCAAACCTCGCTAGGTGTGTACATATATACAGGGGTGGCAAGGGAAGGGTCGAAAACGGTCCCGGGATTAACCCAGTGATGCCACATACATCTGAGTCAAAAAGGCTCGCGCGGGTAACCTGAACATGGAAAACCTCATCTATTTTCTTAAGCCCATCAAATAAGCTTATCTAGTTTTTTTTGTTTTTTTTTTTAATGGCAATTGTGGCTACATGGCTCCTAGCCCAGAAGGTGTAGCGAGCCCACACAACCAGGTTGGGTCCAGCCCAGAAGGCAATGGCACCCTTCCCTTTACGCATGCGGGAGGAAACCCCTATCTAGTTATTTTGGGGCAAATCAAGCAATTTTCTAACAGAATAATCATTTTTCAGTCTTAATGCATTTTCCACAATTCTTAAACTGCTTAATTTTAAGCTAATTATCTACATAAGAATTATAAAAAAAAAAAACTAGCAGTACTAAATACCCTCTATTAATTGAACCCAAAAAACATGATAAGAAATGCAAATGAAAAGATGAAAATGTATACCTGCAGGGTTTAATTGCTGAAGAAGGGAACAGTGATTAATAATTAGGGTTATCTCGGTTGTTGTTTGGCTGCGTTTGTTTTTTGGACACAAGAAAACATGTTTTTGTGTTTTAGCCGATATCTGAAAATGTTTTATTCGATATAAAAAGAGTAAATTGCATATCGTCCCTAATGTTTGGTCAAATTGCATGTTTTGTTTCAAAAGTTACGGAAGAGCAAGGATCATCTATGTAAGAAACATTTGGTGCAAGTATCCCAAAAAGAAGAATACTTGCACCAAAGGTTTCCCCACAGGAAGGAACGATCCTTGCACTTTCATAACGTTTGAGACGAAACATATAATTTGGCCAAACATTAACGACGATTTATGCAATTTACTCGATAAAAAATAAGTCCAGTAATAAATCACCTGTGCTTAGATTTACTATATTGTACTTTTTCCATTTTTTAATTCATTAATTGTATATAACAAATTTTTTATCATATTTAACTAATGTTTTTTGCAAATTTTCATTTGCACATTTTTTTAGAGTAAATTGCATTTCTGGTCCCTAAGGTATGGTCAAATTGCAGGTTTCGTCCATAACATTTTGAAAGTGCAGCGGTAGTCTCCATTTTGAATGTTTTATTGCATGTTTGGTCCCTAAATTGCAGATTTGGTCCCTAAAAGTTTGAAGTTTTCGTTGCATGTTTGGTTCTTAAGTTGCATATTAGGGACCAAACATGCAACAAAACCTTCAAAATGGGGACTATCGTTGCACTTTCGAAACGTTAGAGACGAAACCTGCAATTTGGCCATACCTTAAGGACCAAAAATGCAATTTACTCTTTTTTTTTACTTTGCCATTCATTATTGCCTTGTTCTTTTTTTTTTTGTTTGTTTTATTGATTATCCTATATAATTGTAAAGTAATAAAAAAGAAAAGAAGAACATCTATAATTTAATTGGCACTATCAAAGATCAGCTAAAAATAAATAGTAACACTTAAAATCAATATTAATCGGCGTTAGTTGTGCTTAGCACAGCATCAAAGACTACCTAGTATAGTGATAGCAAGAAGCTCTTAATTAGTCCATGTACAATAAGTAAATGTGAGTGCTTACTTTGCCTCATTTCTTAACAATTTTTGTCATGTCATCATATTCATGTTTCCCACTCTTATTTTATTTCATCCATGTATATGAACAAACCCGTATATATGGGTGTGCAAAGTGAGCGATGGAATATAGCTCATCATCTTTTAGAGGCACCAAGATATTATTACATTAAAAGTTTAGTGTGGGGCTTAAATTTTATCCAAGTCCATCAGAAATTGAAATTGTCTAGCCTTATTTTTTCTCTTTCTCGACCTACATAAATTAAAGTCTTATTTCCTTTTTTTTTTATATTGCAGACGTCGACAGTGGAAAAATCTCATCCACAAAACTTTTCACCATCACCAAGTTTTTTTTTTTTTTTTTTTTTTTTTTTTCAGTTAGGTGATTTAAATATCTACCTATACTGGCTAGTGTTGGGACACATAATTTTCGACTTCTTTTTAGTGTTAATGAGCACATCTAACTTGTTTTTTTAACTTCTTTGCTTTTTTACTTGTAAAGTTGTAGGAAACTAGTATTAAATATAACTAAAGGTGTGTTTGGTAGACAGGAATCGAAATAAAGGAATGGAAAGCGCATCATTGTTAATGTTTGGTTGACATATATTGGTATCAAATATAGGAATCATACCATAATAATAGCTATGCTCCATATACTCCACTGGAGCTTGTTTCAACTCATTCATTCAATTCAATTGTGGGAGTTATACATGTTGTGAGTAATTGATGGTGGGACACAAGTTAGTGGAGATAAAACTCATATCCAACTTAAAGAAACCAAACACTAATCCATCATATTATCAAAGATATACTTATAGTGATTTCAGAATGCATACCAAATGCATCCTAAATCATTAAAAGAGCATTGCTACATAGAGTGTTGATTGGCATGACTAACTCATAAGACTAATTTTATGCCTAACAAAGAGATTGAGACACTTGGCTAGATCAATGGTATATATGAAAAAGAAGATTTAGTGCAATCCATGTGTCACAATGAGTTGTTTAGTCATATTTTTAAGCATATGACTTATGCATGAGAATCATTTTTCTTGCTACATATTCGTATACAACTTGTTCCTACCAATCTTCCTACCCAAACAATAACATGTCATGACGTCATGTAATACCCACTCATTCTCTTTCATAATGTCATCCAATCAATTTTACACGTATACCAAACTAAAAAAGTGCATTCTCTACTTCCAACAAGATTGCTAGGTACTTCCCAATTCCCATAAAGTGATACTCATACTCATCACCAAACCAAACACAAGTAAATCACTATTTAGGAAGTGTTTAGACAACACAATAACCATTAACTACATTTTAAGTCTTAGAGCCCAAGGTGTCGTGAAGAGGCTAACCTCTTCATTCGGAGACCACGGGTGCCACATCACTATAACAAGCATCCACAACTAAACACCCCCCCCCCTCCCCTCCCACTCACAACAAACCTCAACATCTTCATTTGGGGCCCACCACTACAACTTTATATTTTTTATTCAAATTTCCAAATAAACTAAATTCATTTAATTAAAAATAAAAATACAACACAACATAATAAAAAACATACGAAACGTAAAATAAAGATACGGTAAAAAAAATACGGAATTTAAGAAATACATTAAATTATAACGAAACTAATTATTTGAATTCTGTTGTTGAAATTGTTTCCATTGAAGTTGTTACCAAACATGCTCGATGAGACATCGTTGAAGCTTTTCGTGTTTGCGTTTATCGCTCATGTTTATATATGTAGATTTTGATTGAAATGTGTAAATTTTGATTGAAATGTTTAGTATTTATAGTGTGTTAAAAAAAAAAAAAAAAAAAAAAAACTTGCAACATTGGGTAACGGTTCATTTTTCAGAAAAAGTACACCATACTCCTTCGTTTTGCAGATGGTGAAGGTTTGGACGGCGAAGAAAGGCGAGCAATGCCGGTGTGGCGGTGAGGCATGGCGGAGATGTCACCGTGGCACGGCGAGGCACGAAGAGATCCACATCTTGTGCTCTTAATGGTTAATACATTATACTGGAAATGTTAGTATTAGTATTTATCAAATAAATAACCTAGTTTGAAAATTATTATAAACCTTAAATAATTTTATGATATAGATCGGGGTCGGTTCAGTTTGCAGCAAACCCAAACAGAGCCAAAAGTTTTGGTTACTGCAAAAATAAAAAGCCTAACAATATTTCTCAAAATTCCATCTCAGACAATGACAGAAAGTTGTTAATTTAACTAAGCAGTCAACAAAACCGCAAATGGTTTTAACCCGTCAAACAATGATTTCAACCACCGGTGATGCACGTGGGGAAGATAAGAGAACTTGTAAAATCTGCAACTCTTCACCCTGATCAACCTCCCTGTAGTCGGGGTATATACTGACCTTCTTTAGCACAGGTGACTTAGCCAAGATAAGTTTAACAAAATTTAACTCATTCCCCCAGTTTTTAAAGTCGACAATATGTAGTTCGCGCATATGCTCCAGCCAAATATCTGAATAATCCTCGAGTGTAAAGGAGTGTATATCTTCTTCCGGTAACGAGTCCTCTTCTGCAGAGGAGCTATCTTCCTCGGGCCCTGAACTTTGAATCTACAAGAAATGTCGGCACTCATTGTGTCACTTTATGGTGGCATATGAATTAAAATTAATACTCTAATACGATACAAATGGATTTATGTTGCTACTCCTACCTTAAGTTTCTCCAAGTTCGGGGAGATTTTCATCAAAAGAACAAGAACTGATAACCCGTCTTTGTGAGTGAAGCATACGTCATCCAAATATACATACTTGAGGTGGACTAATGTAATGGGAAGCTCTCTTGGAACTATGTGACGAACACAAGACTCAAAGAACTGAAACAAAAGGGTTAGTAATAAGCCAACTCTATTCTCCAAGTAAAGTCAAGTATATACCAAAAATATGCTCTGAAAATATCACATACCAAAACGCATCCTTATAGAATTAAATAAAAAAATCTATTATATACAATGTGAAGAAAATGACCTGAAAGATGTCAAACGGAACAGATAAACTTTCAATCACTGGTAAGCACTCGAATAGGCTAATAATGGTGGGAACCGTGGGGTTGTCGCTGCTAATAAAAGAGCTATCAGTTACCTGCAGCAACTTACAATAGTCAGATAAGTTATGAAACCTGACAAGGATCGATTTTCTATTATAGTAAAAGTTACCATAGTCAGGGTCTTAAGCAACGGACAACTGGATAGGAGATGTAAAAGTATTTCTTTTGAAATGTATACGGAATCCAAAGATAAGCTGGTAAGACTGCTAAATCCACTAAATGTTGGTCGATGGAAAAAACAGCAACCAACAAGAGATAGGTCTGTTAAGTGACGGAATGAGAAGATAGAGAAGGGTAGCATATAAGTCCCGTATCCAAAGTTAATTGTTAATTTCTTGACAGTATTTTTCCTTGACAAATGAAATATTATGGCATCCATCTCAGCACATTTGTCATCTATAAAACATAACTCGTCAGGAAACATGGAAACGCTGAACTCATGTAATGGACCCTCGTGCATTAACAAAACTTGGCAAATAGCATAAAAGAATTTACGTCTCTCAGCCAACCTTTCCAACTTTTTTTTACTTGGTTGGCCAAACCTTTGCTCCTCATCAGATGACTCAGCCACATCAGACGACTCAGACCCATCCGATGACTCAGCCCCATCAGACGAATCAGTCCCATCAGACGACTCAGCCAGATCCGTCAACTCAGCCCTATCAGTCCGCACATGAAACTTAAACTCCTTAAACACAAGTTTGGGGATTTTCATCCAACGGTACCGCCATTCCCTGGATAAGATACTTGTCTTCACTGCCTCTTCAATCGGTAGAAAACATAAGATGGATTCTATTATGCCGGGAGGAAGGTTGCTAATCCTATTCATCTCAGGATAGTCTTATTGGCTGCAAAATTTTGTTTAATACATACAAAAAATAAGTCTAAGACACACTAATTTAAATTAGAAATAATACGCAAGCTTTAAAATTGAACATAAAAGTTGTTGCTGACAAAAACATGAGGCCATCTATTTTAATTTCATGGGTAAAAGCTATACGATAGCAACGTACTTTCATATTGTCCCACCTTAGTACCTGAAAAAAAGAATGTTCCACTAAATCTTGTACAATTTTTAAAAAATATTCCAATATATACATTTTGGTGATGTTACATGTCGCATAGAAAACAATGAGACGTCACGTGTCACGTTTTGGTGTATGATACATCACCAACATGTTCATATTGGAACATTTGCAACACTTTCGAGTCACATACTCAGATTGGACATTGATGAAAGTACATTGCTAATTTATAGCTTAACCCCTAAGTTCATATTGGGTTTAGAGCACAAGGACAAAATAGAAATAAAAGTACAACACGTTAAATCTCCAATTGCATAGTAATAAACAAAACTCAAAAGTGCCTCGAATTGCTTACTTTTTCTGTCTAACTTCTTAGACAAGGCGTAGTGTAGGCAAACTTCACTCGTGAGAGGTGATTTTTTCGCTTATTTTTGTGTGTGTTAATTAAAAATAGGGTATAGGTAAATGGTGAGCGAGAGCTATGTGGGTGTGAGTGGTGAGTCAGTTAGAGGGAGGGGATAACGTGGCGCTAATGTGGAGTTAAGTGAGGGGTAAAGTAAAGCCGTAAAGGTGAGGGTTACAGGTAGTCTTATGTGCTTATTTTCTAGCACATACACAATTTGAAGTACTTGATAAAACAAACAAGTTATGCTTATTCAGTTATTTTGGGGCCTAATAAGCAGTTTTTACTTTTCAGTAAGCAGGTTGGGACGAGCTTATTTCATAGTAGTTATTTGAATTAAACCTCAATTAATATTTTACCCTCATATCTAGAGCACTGGGTATGATAACATTTGATCCGGTGTTAATCCTACTTAGCAGATGTTGAGGCGGTGTTACCATACCACGATGGTGGCGTTGAGGGTGGCGTTATAACGCAAGTTACCGCAGTAACGTGCGTTGAAACATGAATAAAGGCATGGTTTTTTGGTGTTAACACGGCGTTACCATACCCCAGGTGGTGTTGAGGTGGTGTTATGATAAGGGGTGTTTTTTTGGTGTTAATGTTAAAATGATAAAGGTGATGTGGAGCTGACGTGGCGGGAACTTTTGTGATAACTTGAGTTATCACACCTTATGCTCTAAAAGCTTTACTAAAGAGGATTTGATAACCATTTTCTAACAAATTATTCTATTATGGCTCTTGTTGCATTTCACTATTTTCTGAACTGCTTATTATTAAGCTACTGATTCTGCTACATAAGAGTAAAAAATTAGCAATTCCTAACACCCTTTAGAATAAAAAAGTATGATAAAAGATTAACACAAAAAACTAATGTTTTGAAACCCGGCTAGGCCCGCCCGGCCGGTTCAACCGGTTGAATCAGTTCCGGTCGAAGAAAACCGGCCAAACTAAACCGGGTTTTTTATTTTCCACCGAAACCCAAATAGACCCGCCGGGTTTGACTCGAGACCCGGTGGTTGAACTGGTTGAACCGGTAACCCGGTGGTCAAACCGGTTGAACCGATAACCCGGTGACTCGACCGGGTCAACCCGATTTTCAAAACATTCTAAAAAGATGGGTAAAAGTAAAACAGCAAAAGGGGATATACAAAATGCAAGTTAAAAGTAAAAAAATAATAATAATAAATAAATAAAAATGAATAAAAGTACATACCTGCTAGAAAGATGATATGGTTTTGAGAAACATGCTTCAGTTGTGGCAAAAGTGGGGTTAAGGTTTTATTTTTAGGGGAAATGGTTTCTTAGTGGCAGTTTGACTGCTTTTTTGAAGATAGGTTTTAGTTTGAAGAAAACATGGTTTAACCCCTCAACAAACTAACAATTGATAATATGTTTGGTTTAAGATATGTTGATATGGGATTTATATTAAAAAGAAAAAATTACACGTTTGGTCCCTATGGTATACCCCAAATAACAACTTTAGTCCCTAAGTCGTTTTTATTACACCAGCAGTATCTAATTTTGAAACTATGCACGCTTTTGGTCTCTATTTTGGATGGGCGTTAGTTAAGTCCGTTAAGTATTTTGCGATGTTAGTCCTTCGTTAATAATTTTTGCACCGTTAGTCCTTAAAGTTATATGCATAAATCGTCCTTGTGGTTAGCCCGGTCAACGGGTCGTCAACGCCACGTGTCACCACCTGAGTGGTGCCACGTGGCAGCGGGGCGGGTCGGTCAACGGGTCAAGTCGGGTATGTCAACGGGTCAAGTCGGGTCGGGTCAGGTTGCCACGTGGACCAATGAGGTGGTGCCACGTGGCATTGGTAAAATATACCCACCATTTGTCACGCATGGGATTCGAACCCGGGACACTTGGGTGGGAAGCATAGCTTTGCCCAACTGGGCTAAGCATAGCTTCTATTATATTTCTCTAAATTTAATACATAACCCTTAGCATTTAAGAGCCCAATTCAATAACATAAAAAGGTTCAATTTAGTTTTTGGTCTATTAATTTACGGAGTTATATGGACCGTAAAAAAATAAATAAATATACCGTCGGTCTCGTTTTTTTGTGCTCTTTCCAATGGTATGCTCGGGGATTTTTTTTGACTTCAAACGAACCTCGAAAAATGCGAAAATAATCGTTTTTTCTTTGTTTTTGTATTTTTCGAGGTCCAAACCAAGTCAAAAAAATTATCCGAGCATACCGTCGGACTCTTTTTTTCGTGCTCTTTCCAATGGTATGCTCGAGGAATTTTTTTGACTTCGTTGGAACCTCGAAAAATGCGAAAATCATCATTTTTTCTTTGTTTTCGCATTTTTCGAGGTTCGTTTGAAATCGAAAAAATTCCCCGAGCATACCATTGGAAAGAGCACAAAAAAACGAGTCCGACGGTATGCTCGGTGAATTTTTTTGACTTGGTTTGGACCTCGAAAAATGCAAAAACAAAGAAAAAATGGTGATTTTCGCATTTTTCGAGGTCCAAACGAAGTCGAAAAAATTCCCCGAGCATACCATTAGGAAGAGCACGAAAAAACGAGTCCGAAGGTATATTTATTTATTTTTTTACAGTCCATATAACCCCTTAAATTGATAGGCCAAAAAATAAAATTGAACCTTTTCAATATTATTGGATTGGGCCTTAACTTTTAAGAATGGTTATGTATTTGATTTAGGGATATCTCATTGAAGCTATGCTTAGCCCAGTTGGGTAAGGCTTGGCTTCCCACACAAAAGACCGAGTTCGAATCTTAGGCCAGCCAAAAAATTGGTATATTATACCAATGCCACGTGGCACCACCTCATTGGTCCACGTGGCGACCCGACTTGACCCGTTGACCGACCCGACTTGACCCGTTGACCGACCCGCCTCGCTGCCACGTGGCACCACTCAGGTGGTGACACGTGGCGTTGACCGACCCGTTGACCGGGCTAACCACAAGGACGATTTATGCATATAACTTTAAGGACTAACGGTGCAAAAATTATTAACGAAGGACTAACAGCGCAAAATACTTAACGGACTTAACTAACGCCCATCCAAAATAGGGACCAAAAGCGTGCATAGTTTCAAAATTAGATACTGCTGGTGTAATAAAAACGACTTAGGGACTAAAGTTGTTATTTGGGGTATACCATAGGGACCAAACGTGTAATTTTTTCTATTAAAAATGAGTGGTGGCAATCGGTTCGTGTTCGGGTTGACGGGTTATTATAACTTCAATTAAAATACAACTATTTTGTTAATTGTGTCAATAAACTCAACCTTAACACAGACCTGCATAATATATGTAACTTATTTGTCCTGTTTAAGTAATAGGTCAAGCGGTGGCAGGTTTGTGGTTTTTGGATTCAACTAGTTTAAATTCATAAATGATATACCGATCTAAAAAATGATAAAAATAACATACAAATAACTACATGATAATTTCAATGATATCTAATTTATAATCACAATTCACTCATATTAGTTACATAACAAAATACATTTAATCCAAATTCAACATAAAAACCAAGTTATATTTTTTAACGGGTTTACGGGCTGACATGTTTAATACTTGCTCAACCTAAACACGACCTGTTTATTAAACGGGTTATAACCTGTTTTTGACGAAAACTTGTTTAACTTCGTGTCAAGTTCGTGGTGTTTATCATGTCATGTCAAAAATTGCCGCCCATAACTTGAACAAAAAAAGTGTTACAGTTATTAATTTTCAAGTTTTGTTTCGATATGCACATTTAAATTTATTTTAGTTAGAATTGTAAGTTTTTAACAATAATTAGAATTTTTAGTAGTTCATATACTCAAGTAAGACACAAATACAAGTACATGACTATTTTATGACCAAAACTTTTTAAAAAGAGAGGTTATTACCATTCTTTTTTTACAAATGACACCCCTTTTCTTTCTTTCTTTTTTAATTTTTTTATTTTTATAATTTTGTTTATATAAATAGACTAGACTAAAATACACCGTTGGTCCCTAAACTTGTCACTGCGCATAGTAATAGGACAAACCTTGCATTTATCATCGTGGAGAGTCCAAAACTTGGGTTTTTAATGCAAAACTAGTCCCTTGACCACTAATGTCAAAGTCAATGTCTGATTTTTGTCATTTAGTCGAGGGTATTTTAGTCCATACACTTTTATACTTTTGTTTCTTTACATTTGATTTTGTCAGTACCTTGTTTCTTCTCTTCTCGCTACAGCTCTCTTGTTTCCTACTGTAACCGTTTCTTGAAAGTAAGATATCAAGACACTTAATCTTAGAGGCTTGGTCACAACGGTTGCCACCAAGTTGGCTAATTTGATCTCGTCTTGAATAGTAGGGCTTACAGAGTTAGCCAACATAAATACTTTCGTGCTACTTTTTAGGCTACGAAGAAATGCTAGACCAGTTTCTTTATCCCAAACTTCTTGGTCAACCAGAATCATTGCAAAGCCAGTTGAATCACTACAAAAAATAAAAAAGAAAATAATTAATTTTTTTTTCGGTAAAAAAAACACCCGTTGTCCCAATGAGTAAAATAACTTACCTTTCAGGTAGGAAAGATTGTGCAGATTCAAAATTAGATGTGATTTCGACTGATATTCCCATTCTTTGAAGATGGTATCTTGTGACTTACACTCTTATGTTTTTCCAGTCAATTACCAATGCCTTTAGTCCCCGAAACTCTGCTATGGCTGGATGATACTGCTGCAATACGGTATCAAGATAGCTTGTTTCTTTTCTCATGAAAACAGCTGTAAACGAGAAAGTACTTCTCGTACATGGCTCACTAACAAAACCAATTTCACCATTTGATTAGCCCAACCAATCGCTTACTAATGCTCAATCCAATCCCGGTCCCACCATAAGTTCTTGATGTCGAACCATCAGCCTGCATAAAAGGCATAAAGATACGGCTTTGTGCATCTATTGGGATTCCAACACCCGTACCTTCAACAGTAAATAATAACTTAATCTTTTCTAATTCATTTATCGAATCTTAGACATTCTCAAATTTCTCCCAACTTTTCTTCCTATCAACGACAGGAAGTCCACTTAGAGTATCACATGGTCCGTTTGACTTTGACCCGTGAACAGAGGCTAAGATTTGTCTAAGCATGTCATCTTTCATGTCAAGGTCGCGTAACACTTCATCTGCTAGATGCACCGACACAAATATGTGTCCTCTATCATGTGTAAACTGCAAAAACACAACAAATGTAAAAAGGAAGTACAAACATCACAGAGTAAAGTAAGATAAATTGTAAATAAAGAGGAGAAACGGTGCTAACTTTGAGTGAATTTGCCACAAGATTTGTGATTATTTGCCTGAAACGTCCAGGATCTCCAACAACAACTTCAGGGAGTTGATTAGATACATACACTGCCAACTGCTCGTCCACAAGAAAAAAATTATATTCTAACTAGAGAAAATGTGTTATAGTACTAAATCAATCGGAAAAATAATCAAATGTTTTGATAGGTATCTACCTCAATCCCTTTTTCTTGAGATTTTGTTGCGAATAGTTGTAAAACATTATCAAGAATGGTTCACAGCTCAAAAGGGACAGCCTCAAGCACAAGCCTTCCTGATTCAATTTTTGCCTTATCCAGAACCTCGTTAATTAACTTGATTAAATCTTTTCCACTGGCATGGGTAGTTTGTGCAAAATCTAACTGCTTCGCAACCTTAGAACAGAATATGGTATCTCCATTTAACAGGAATGTAGGTGTTCATGGTGATTTGTAGGTGTTAATGGTGATTTGTACCAGAAACAAGAACAGAAGAAACAAGGTAACGACAAAATCAAATGTAAAGAAACAAAAGTATAAATGTGTATGGACTAAAATACCCTAGACTAAATGACAAAAATCAGACATTGACTTTGGCATTAGTGGTCAAGGGACTAGTTTGCATTAAAAACCCAAGTTTTGGACTCCCCACGATGAAAAATGCAAGGATTGTCCCATTACGATGCGCAGTGACAAGTTTAAGGACCAACGGTGTATTTTAGTCAATAGACTATAAACCTAAAAGTACGTAACAGAAAATATAAATTTTAATAAGTCAAAAGCTTAAAACTGACAGAAAAGACGAAACTAAAACCTGATAAAAAAACAGTGTTGTACTGTAAACTAGAAAGACAAAAAATATATAAAAAAAATAAATAAATTAAAAAATAAAAATTTGTACCTTTACCCCTTATGTTAGGGCATCCACAATGAATACAATTTAATCGATCATTGAGTACTTACTCATCATTTAATGTATTGTAAAATTCCATGTGAACCCGTGTATTGAGGATATCATAACCCTTTTTAAAAATGAGTAAGATACCTAATTAAAGGTATTTAATTTAGCAGGATGATCTATCAATAAACATCTTGTTAATTTATGTTTCTTTTAAAGGACATTCAAATACTATGTCAGATAATAGATGGGTAAATGACTTGTTAAGTAAAATAAACAAAATAGTACACACTCCAATTCCAACACAATTGCTACTTGCCAGGTACTTCCCATACACTCATAGCGTGAGGCGTGGCGTGACGGCATGACCAAGCCTCACACTTTTGCGGTTAAGACGAAACTTTTGCGTTTATAAGACGTGTCATAAAGCGGCACAAAGTATGAAAATATTTATATATTCATATCATAATTCATATATATCGAGTTTACAAACACATGTGGCATAAGGAAGCGTGACGGCATAGCTTGACGGCATGACCAAGCCTCACGCTTTTTCAAGCCTTTTAGAACAGTGCTCGTACGGTCGTACCCATACTCATTACCAAACCAAACACACGTTAAATCACTTTTTAGGAAGTGTTTAGATAACTCAATAACCAATAACTACATTTTAAGCCAAATAAACTATGTAAATCGATGTCGGTTCAGTTTGTGGCAAACCCAAACACAGCCAAAAGTTTTCGTTACTGCAAAATTAAAGTCTAACAATCTCTTGGTTTGGTTCAATTAGTAATCTTCAAAATGCAAAACTAACAACATATCATATTTCTCAAAATCCATCTCAGACAATGGCTAAACTACTAAACGGTAGTCAACAAAACCGCAATGATTTCAACCTGTCAAACAATGATCTCAACCACTGGTGATGCGCGTGGGGAACTTAAGAGAACTTGTAAAATCTGCAACTCGTCATCCTCATCAAACTCCCTGTAGTCGAGTTTTATTGTCACCTTCTTTAACACCGGTGACTTAGCCAAGATAAGTTTCACAAAGTTCAACTCACTCCCAAAGATTACACGACTTGTGATATGTAATTCGCTCATATGCTCCAACCAAATATCTGAATAATCACCGAGTCTAAAGGAGCGTAGATCATCTCCCGTCAACAAGTTATCTTCCTCAGAGGAGGAGTTGCCTTCCTCAAAATCTAGATTGTCAATCTACAAGAAATGCCGGGATTTATTATGCTAGTGTATTTCGGCATAAGAATCAAAGCCAACAGGATTCAAGATGGATTTATGTTATCACCCATACCTCAATTTTCTCCAGCTGCGGGGAGCTTCTCATAAAAAGAGCAAGAATAGATAACCCGTCTTTGCGAGTGAAGCATACCTCATGTAGATATAAGTATTTGAGTTGGTTTAATCTGATTGGAAGCTCTCGTGGAAATTTGTGATGAACACAAGACTTGAACCACTATAACAAAAGGGTTAGTAATAAGCAAACTCTTTTCCCCATATAAATGTTGACATTTGGAAAGAAAAAAATACACCCGAATAGGTCAAATATGGCGGGATTGTCACTGGTAAACACCCGAATAGGTACCTGAAAGATGGCAAACGGTATAGACAAACTTTCGATCACTGGTAAACACCCGAATAGGTCAAATATGGCGGGATTGTCACTAACGGTGGGATATCCACTTCGCATATACATTTCATTTACCTGCATCAACTTACAATAGTCAGGTAAGTTATGAAAGCTGACAATACTCAATATTCTATCTTACTTTAAAATTACCAATGTCATTGTCTTGAGTGATGGACAATTGGAAAGAAGATGTAAAAGTTCTTTGATAGTAATGTGTACGGCGTTGAGAGATAAGCTTGTAAGACTACCAAATTCTTTGAATGTTGGTAGATGGGAAAAGGCACAACCACCGAGACGCAGGTCTGCTAACTGATGGAATGAGAAAAGAGAGAAGGGTAACTTATACCACCCCCATTCATTGTCGATCGCTAATTTCTTGACGGTACTTTTCCTTGACAAATGAGATATTATACCATCAATCTCAACTAATTCATCGTCAATAAAACTTTGGTCACATGGGCGCATGTTAAGGGTGAACTCATGTAATGGACCCTCGTGCATTAAAAAAACTTGGCATATAGCATAGAAAAATTTACGTCTCTTAAACAAATCTTTCCGTTTGCGTGATTGTTCAGACATTTGCTCCACACCAGGCGAGCCAGCTCCATTAGACGACTCAGCCACATCAGTCGATACATGAAACTTAAACTCCTCAAACTCAAGTTTGGGGATCTTGATCCAACGGTACCTCCATTCCCGAGAGAGGATACTTGTCCTCACCGCCTCTTGAATCGGTAGAAAACATAAGATGTTTTCTAGTATGCCTGGAGGAAGGTTGCTGAACCAATCCATCTCAGGATATTCTTGTTGGCTTCAAATTTACCGACTGAAAAATATCCAACAGAAACTTTGTTTATTACGCACACAAAATAAGTCTAATACAGACTAGTTGTAATTGAAATTTGATAAAATGCCAATTTCGCAATTGAACGTAAAAATTTTTGATGATCAAAATGAAGACAGAGATATAAATTTCATTATAGTTTTAGTAGGGTTCGGGTTCGTGGGCTGGAGTGTCAGAATACCTCAACCCGAACATGAGTTGTTAAACTAATCGGGGACCTGTTTATCTAAACGGGTTGACAGATAAAAATGTTACACAGGGTAAACAAATTAAATGGGTTCGACCCATTATACCCACTCCCGATCCAAACACGACGTTTTAATAAACGGATTGACAGGTTAAAAATGTTACACGGGTTAAACAAGTTAAATTGATTGGAGGGTCGACCCAATTAACCTATTCCCAATCCAAACACGCGTTTTAATAAACGGGTGGACACGAACACGACTCGCAACCTGTTGATACAAACCCTAATCCTGAACACAACCCACAACCTGTTGATACAAACCCTAATCCCGTTTATATTTGTGTCAAGTCTCGGGTCATATCAGAAGCTGGTCTTGTGGTAAAAGGCTATGCGTGAGGTCGTAAGTTCAATTCTAGCTAGGTGCAAACAACCGTGGCCAGCCAACCTCTTAAAAAGGGTGGGCTTTACCGGGTTTGAATCTATGTGACGGTGGGTTCAAACCCCGTGGATTAGTCGGTCAAAAGGTCGGAAACCATGGTTGCCCAAAAGATTAGCATAAGCCCTCTAAATAAGCTTAAACAAACACCCCCAAAATTAAAATGGAAGTAGCACAACCGTTAGTAACAAAGAAAATTAAAGGGTGTTTGAGATTATTTATCATCTGCTAATATATTACTAGTAGCATTTTAGAGTGCTTGGATAAAACAAACTTCTTCTGTTTATTTGCTTATTTAGGGACAAAATAAGGCAAATTTGAACCTGTTAAAATTGAAGGGCTTAACTAAACATTAATATACATCTTCATAAAAGTATACGAACGATAAAACTGAAACAAAGATAAATATTAATTAGAAATATGATATGGGTTTTGAGAAGCATAAAGTAACTAACCGGAAATGGAGCTTCAATCGCCACGAAAGTGAGTTGAAGTTGGTTTTTTTATTCCTAACAACTGAACCCAGAAATTAAAAAGGAAAAAAAACTGTCAAATAATTATTTTATTTTATTTATTTTTTATTTTTATTTTTTTATTTTTTTTAAGACTTTGAAGTAAAAATGTTTCCCCTCAATATTAAACTAAAATTTGTTTACTTTTTTTTCCCTTAGACCAGTAGTACGTAGTCCGAGTGATCGGTCGGTCTATCACGAAGCACGAAGGACGCATCCCCTCCCCTTACGACGACCCAACCCAACGCATCCATCCCCATTTTGAGCTTGATTCGATCGGCCAGGCGATCGTTCTTTTTCATAAGGTTTTTTGTTGTGATTTAGGTCGTGTTACTACGGACTTAAAGTTATGTATTTGATCTTAGAGGAAGAAGAGGAGGTGGCGCTAAGATGGCCGGGGTGATCCTAGAAATTTTAGGTCACCATTACATCTAGTCTTACACATTGAGCTGAAATTGATTACTTTTTATTTCTTTAGTTTTCCTGACTCAAAATTTTTGAGAAATGAGTAGAGTTGAATACTTTTTGAGGTGCGATCCTTTAAAAAGATAAACAAAATAAAAAGTCTAGAAAGCTAATAAGGTAGTGACATGTGTCTTCCACCCACTTTTTCTTTTTTTAATTTAATATTTTTGGTTAGAGGGTTTATTAGTCATTTGACCCATTTTTTTAGTTTCACCTTAAATTTCAAACGTAAATAACTTTCAAACAACAAAATTTTACAAAAAACCGATTTCATCATAGTTTTTAAAATTTAATTCTCTTTACTTTGGTATGCATTTTGATATATGAATCGCAACTTTTTTTTCAACTTTTTAACTGGGTGTTGATTTTCTTGAAATTTTCGGCATTTTCGGCTCTAATTTTGTCTAGTTTAGAGACCGAATTATGCAAAACTTACAACATGAAAGTTGTAGTTTTTTTGCCATTCTTTACTCAGAATTTTTAATCACTCAAATCCGATACGATATGAGTGAGATATCGCACGTTAAAGATGACGTCTTAGTCATATTTAGTGCACACAAAGTGTTTGATAAAATGCCTAAAATATATTTTTTCTTATAAAAGTACATTTAAATGCACTAATTGGTGTACCACAATACATTTTTTGTTATTTTTAGTTTTTTATTAACTGATGAACAATAATCAACTGATGAATAATGTGACCATAACTGATGAACATTTCGATGAACAAGATTAACTGATGAACAACACTAACCGATGAACAATACTATACATCCGCTTGTATTGTTCATCAGTTCGTATTGTTCATCAGTGATAAACTGATGAATAATGTGACCATAACTGATGAACATTTCACTGTTGTTCATCGGTGACAAATTGATGAACAACATTAACTGATGAACAATATTGTTCATCAGTTATTATTGTTCATCAGTTAGTGTTGTTCACCGGTGACAAACTGATGAACAACACTAACTGATGAACAATACTAACTGATGAACAAAACATACAATTTTTTTTTTTAATAACGATTAAAAAACATCACTTTTTTAATCTTACATTAATAAAATGATTAATGATGCGTTGTGTCACAAAAATTAGAGCAATTAATGCAATTTTAACAAAAAATTCTAAGCTAGACATTTCATCAAACACCTTGTGTGCGACAAATATGACTAAAACGCCATCTTTAACGTATAATATCTCACTCATTTCATATCGGATTTGAGTGATTCAGAAACTTATGTAAAGAGTGAACGAAAATCTATAAATTTCAAGTTTTACATTTTTCACGCTTCGACATTTTGGAGGGTAAAAAATAGGGGCCAAAATGCTCAAAAAATAAAGAAAATCAAGACCAATTGAATATGTAAAAAAAATTGAAATGTTTAACAAGATTTATACCAAATTAAAAAGGATTAAATTTTAGAAATTTTGGTGAAATCGGATTTTTATAAAAATTTGTCGTTTAAAAGTTATATGCGTTTGAATTTTGAGGGTGAAATGTAAAAAACGTGAAAATGACTAATTTACCCCCGACAAGATTTCTTTTATTATTTGAGGTGAAGGATACATGTCACTTTAATAGTGTCTTTCTACACTTTTTAAAAAAGATTGCTTTTTATTAGATCCCCCCTACCATACTTTTTAGGTAAGTGTTTTGGATGTCTTGCTTGTGTGCCAATGGGTCGGGTTTTTTATTTAATGTGTTAGGTTTGCGGGTTAAAATTTTCCAGCTTAAATATGGCATGTTTAAATAGTTAGCTAAGTCTTGTCAATCTTAACATGTTTACATATACGCAGAATACCATTTATTTTGTTTGTTTTTAACAACTATCTATCTCATAATGTATATATCACAAATTTATCTAATATGTCTTCAGGACACAACCACTTATTTGATGAGTTTCTCAAACCACTTATTTGATGAGTTTCTCAAACAACATTAAATACCATTGAGACACAAGTCTTTTAGTTGACGGGTGAAAATAGGTTAATTAAGGGGTGTTTCTTTTTTCTGTTAATGAGTCTTAATTGGGAGATAGTGGTGGGTCACACATATAATATGTTTCTTTTCCATTAAATGGTCTAAATAGAGAGAGAAAGCAAAAAGTGCTCCTCCCCATTAAGACTTATTAACAGAAAGGGACCCACGCACTTAATCCAGAAAAAAAAAAAAAAAAAAAAAAAAAAAAAAAAAAAAAAAAAAAGCCGATTGATCAGATCAAGTAAAGTTGCGGTATGACCCGTTTAACCCATTTAACACATTAGTTTATACCGATTAGCATGTTACATGACTTAAAACTATTAGAGGATAAATAGGTCAAATAGGTTGGTATAACTGTATGAGTACACCCAAATAAGTCTATTTATCCTCTAATAAAAACATGTTAAATAGGTTAACGAGTTGTCCCACTTACACTTTATATATTTAATTTTTATTTTATAAAAAAATCCGCGACTTGACATGTTAAACTGTTGAACCCATTTTCAATCAAACAAAATGTCACAATTCTCAATTTCAGGTCATTTTACAAACTTTGAAATTTTTACTATTCATCTCGGGAATTTACTATTCATCGGTTACTATTCATCATTTTACTATTCATCGTTTTTTAGGTCGATTTGATATTTTGAGAGGTTATTTCAAAATTTTACTATTCATAAAAACACTATTTATTCCCGGAGAAAAATTTATATTCATGATCCACTATTCATCATTTTTCGTAAACTAGGTTTGCGAGTATCAAATTCGCGTAACCGTAATGGTTTGGCTGCACATTCATTAAATATCATTGAGGACATTTCATATAGACTAAAAATAGTCTACATATCATCAGTAACATTATCATCATATTAGTTCATGCATAGGTTTGCATTTTTCATTTACGTGTATTTTCCTATTAAATAAACGTTATCGCATAATCATTTATTTTGAATATTTGATCCGACACTTCCAAAAATGATCCTAATATATTTTTATACTCATTTTAAGACTATAAAAATTATATTATTAGTTTACCGGGTTGATCCGGTGGTCGAATCGGTTGACCTCGTGGTCTAACCGGTTGACCCGGTTAAAAAATAGTTTTTTAATAAAAACCGAGTTAACCCGGCGGTCAAACCGGTTGAACCGGTAACCCGGTGACTCGACTGGGTCGATTAAAAACCCGTTTCAAAACATTGCCTTTAACTCATTGAGCTCTTTTTAAATAGGCTCATCATCAGGTCACCCGAATCGATTAAAACCGAACCAAATCGGAAATCGATTTTGTGGAAAGACATAAATCGAGAACCGAATCAAAGAAATTCGGTTCAGTTCGATTTTGTGTCGATTCGCTCGGTTCGATTCAATTTATACGGTTTAGGTGCCTTTTTCTCGATTTTTGGCTCAAACCAAATCGAATCGAAACCGAAAATCATAAATGTATAGAACCAAAACCGAACTGAATATGATAGGTTCGGTTTCGATCAAATTGGTTCGGCTAGGTTTTTCGATTCGGTTGGTTTTCGGTCTTGTTTGGAAATAAGGTGTTGGGTTGAAATAAGGTGGAATGAAAACCGAAACGAATAGAGTGCGGTTGTTAAATAGCAACCGCTATCGATATTGGTTTGAAAATAAGGTGGAATGAAAGTAATTATAGTACATATAAAATATCGTTTGGTTTGTTTACATAGTTTTTGGTATCATTGTTACATTACTAATTTAATATTGTTGATTATGTTTATAATTACAAAACTCAGAAAACTAAAATTAGAAGGTAGAATATGAGGTAGGATGTTGGGTAAAGGGTGAAATGAGATAAAAAGTCACCTTATATCTATATATGAATCTATGACTGTGATTCCATCTTTTCATTCGATATTTGTCTGCCAAACATTTTCCGCTTATCTTTTATACCTATCAAACAATTCTTTGATTTCCATTAGCATATGCCAAACGCACCCTTTTACATCATTGTCAACCCGACCACGCATGAAGATGGTATTGGTGATGGTGTAGTTGGCCTCCCGCACGTGGCCATGGCTTTGACGCGTGATCCCCTCCTCGGTTCGGCCGGTCTCAGCATATGTACTAAAACTCTAAGCACGTGACACACAATTACTCATTCACAAAAGACTTAGATTTTAGTAACTAAATACTCTAAAAACTTCATTAACGTATGAAAACATAAAAGATGTGTAGACCAACCAAGGTCAACTTAACAATAGAAAAAGTAACTCCCAATGCCGTCTTCCACGGGGTTATGGGTACCCAATACCGTTTCTGGTGTTTGGGGGAGGTTGAGATGTAAACAGCCTTACCCCTACCTAAGAGCATGCACAACAATAACACCATAACATCAATAACACCGTCCACGTCAGCGCCACATCAGCTTTAACATTTCACCTTAACATCCCCAAAAAACACCCACAACAATAACATCAATAACATTCCCAACAATTTACAAAAACAACCCCTCATTTAGGGGCATAAAAAAAAAAAAAAAAAAAAAAAAAAAAAAAAAAAAAAAAAAAAAAAACGCACGTTGCATGCATAACGTGGAGGTTATAACGCCCAAATAACACCGTGGATCCAACAACATAACGCCATATAACGGCGTTATTAGCCTTATAACGGCGTTATGCCGTTATTATTGGCACTGCTCTAAGGTAGAGAGGCTGCTTCCAGTTCTACCAAAGGTAGAAAGGACCTCCGGCCTTTTGTAGGGAGTGAGGATCGAAATCAGTAATTCATAATTAAGGATAGGTGGCATTATGAAAATGCAACTTCATAGTAGTATGTCCAAAATGAGAAGGCAACAAGTGCATACAAACTCCGAATTATACAGATTCGTGACATATATCATGGAATCAGCTACCAAAGCATCAGGTTCTCACAAATTCAAGTTGCAAAAGATTATCGTTATCAAAAGAGCATTTCAGAATTACTGATTCAGCCAACAGAATCAAGCTGCAAAATATCACCATTCGATAAACGGTCAACAAAAACACCATCACAAATCGTCTTCGATTGGTGTAAGAATGAAGTTTATATCTTTTGATGCATGTCGGAAGCCTGAGAGCTTTTTAAAAATCTTATAATCTTCATCGATATAAAGCTCGTGATAGGATATCCTCACCTTCTTTAGCATAGGTGATTTGGCAAGAATAAGCTTCACGAAAGACCATTCCTCTTTCATGGTGTCGAAATTTGTAACCTCTAATTCCTTAAGATGCCCCAGCCAGATATCTTGATACTCTTCAAATGACGTAAAGATGGCTGAGGAGGGTATCTTAGGTATCTGTAGACATATTTCGTCGTCTATAATCTACATTGAGCGTCAAAGTTTCACATATTAGTGTATTTTGACATAAGAAAATAAATATTTGGATACAAGGTAAAAATTTATGTGATTTACCTGCACCCTAAGTTTCTCCAAGTTGGGGGAGCTCCTGATCAATAGAAAAAGGATAGGTAAACCCATGTCGTGAAGGAAGCATACATCTTCAAAACACAAGTATTTGAGGTGGACTAATGCGCTTGGAAGCTGTCGTGGTACTCCATCTTGAGCAAAACACTTGAACCATAGCCATAACAAATATTAAATATATATAGTAACAACTATATATCTCAAAGGATCTCCGATGAAGGCACCAAATGATACACGAAATTTGGTGTAAGAAAAAAATACGTTATTCACCAGATTTGATATTCACTTTGATGTTTACGTCAAACATTTGCAACAAAGTTATTAACGCCGATAAATTTACATTTGCCAAATAATTTAATTGAAATAAATTGCTTTAAAATCACCTTTTTATAATTATTTTTTGATTAAATTATATATTTAGTCAAAAGAGTTAATATACACTTTGATAATTTGGTGTGAAGAAATGCTGTTACACCAAATGTGGTATTTTAATGTATTTCCTAACTCTAATGCGTTCAAGGAGAAAAAGCTCCCCCACGTCAATTATAATGGAGATAAGCTGAATCAATAATATACAATGAAAATAATATTACCTCAATGAACCCACGCCAAATAGACAGATTTTCAATTACCGGTAAACACTCAAATAGGTTAGCAATGGTGATATCAGAACAAATTTCAATAGTCCCATAGTCAATTTTCTGCAGCAAACAAAAGTCAAAGACAAGTTATAAAAAGACAATGTGGATACTGTTATTTAATAGTTAATACTATACTAAGAAATTACCATAACCACAGTCTTGAGCAATGGACAACTTGATAGGAGATGTAGAAGTGTCTTTGTACATGTTGTTAACTCAAACACAGATAAGCTCGTCAGGCTATTAAATCCAGTGAATGTTGGTTGATGGTCAAGACTACAGCCACTAAGATTAAGGTCAGTTAACCGAGTCATCGAGAAGAAAGACAGGGGTAAGCTATAAAACCCTTTTAAGTCGAGTGTTAATTTCTTGACATTCGTTTTCCTTGACAGATAAAATACTATACGGTCAATATCAGAACATGAGTCATCATCTGTGACCATTTTAAGGGTGAACTCATGTATTGGACCCATGTGCATTAACAGAACTTGACATATATCATATAAAAGTTTACTCTTTTTGTCCATCTTTTGCCTTTTACTTGGTTGGACTATCATTTGCTCCTCATCAGACAACTCGGCCCCATCAGACGACTCTGCTCCATCAGTCGACTCAGCCTCATTAGACTCAGACTCATCAGACGTCTCAGCTCCATCAGTCGACTCAGCCCAGTCAGTCAATACTTGAACCTTCTCCTCAACAAACACAAGTTTAGGAATTTTGATCCAACGGTACCTCCATTCCTTGGAGAGGATACTTGTCCTTACTGCCTCTTCAATGGGTAAAAAACATAAGATAGTTTCTAATATACTTAAAGGAATGTTGCTGATCCTATCCATCTCACAAGATTCTGTAAAATTAAAAATAAATAAATAAATAAATAAATAATCTATTTACTACACATAAAAAGACGCCTAATACATTATTTTGGAATAACAACACCCATATGAGTTTTAACAAAGAAAATATGAGTTGTCAATCCTTCGAACAGGAAGCATAGATATATTAGCTAGCAGATACGAATGTTCAAACCGTCAAATGTACAAACAAAAAAGAAATAATCCTCCAAAATATTATATGACAATGAGTTTGCCTTGTTATATAGTACTGAAGTGAACTGATATATAATTCGACATTTCGTAATCATGTTAAAATCCTCATATAACATTCAAGAAAATAATAAAGGTAAGGCGGCCTAGTGGTGAAATGTCAAATTGTCCTCACAATAGGTCGGGTTCAAACCTCACTAGGTAAAAATGTTGGGGGTGGCCATCCTGGTTAGGCCGCGAACACCTTAGTCAAAGACTGGCCCTCCCGAAGTAACCTTAATAGAGAAAAACCCATCCACTTACCAAATTATGTATGATATATATTCAAAATATTTTGTATGCATTCATACATATATAAATCGGCAAACGGTATAAAAATGGATTATACTTTTGTCGAATTTTGATATTAGGTACTCAGCTTCAACAAGGCAAATGAGAACAATGTAATATACAGGAGTATCTTATGCTAAGTGACTATTTATCTCTATTTAACCACTCAAGGGCGGCCTAGTGGCAAAAGGGCTTGTGATTATCACTCTCAAATGTAGGGGTGAGCATCGGTCCCTGACCGGACCTCCAAGACCGAGGACCGAATTAGCCAAAAAGCCTAGACCGAGGACCGGACAGAATGTGGTCGGTCCGGTATCGGTCGGTCCGGTCTCGGTCGGTCCGTCGGTCCGGTCCAACAAGGCCAAAATAGTCGGTTTGTGGTCCGGACCGGACCGACCTGACCGAGGACCGAATTAGCCCAAAAGCCTAGACCGAGGACCGGAACGAATGTGGTCGGTCCGGTCCTGTCCGGTCTCGGTCGGTCCGGTCCGTTCGGGTCGTTTGCTCACCCCTACTCAAATGTGTGAGGTCTCAAGTTCAATTTCTGTTAGGTGAAAACAACCTTGAAGTTCAATTCGGTCCGTTCGGGTCGTTTGCTTCCTGAAAAGAGAGGGTTTTACCTGGTCTGAGTCTGTGTGGCGGTGGGTTCAAATCCCATTGGATTAGTAGGCCAAAAGGTCGGAAACAATTTTACCAGAAAATGGCACATACTATTTTTAAATAGTATTGAAATGAAATGCACACTAAAATGGGTAATAATAGAAAAATGTAAATAATAGTGTAGGAGAAATAAACCGGAGTAGAAGCAGCGGCCGGGACGGTGGACGGTGACTGCCGGAGAAAATTGGGGAGTTTAAGGTTTACCGCCTTTTCATGTTCTATATCTCTCTCTCTACTTTATGTTTCACTTTCAAAATACCTTGTACACGTGGGTTGTACTTACATATGTCTCACAACATTTTTAAGATCTGACAATAAAATAAGGGTCCTACTAAATACACTAAAAAAGTTTCTTAACATCGATAATTGTGACAGTTTCATTTGCTCGATATTGCAACATAGAAACAACGAGCGTGGAAACCCGCGCGATGCAGCATGATTGTTTTTGTAGACGTGACTTTAGATAGGGACTATTTTTGCCAAATTGCTATAGATAGCAATTAATGCTAAATGACTTACTTTGCAACGTCCCCTAAACTTTAGGGGCTGTTTTTGCCAACTTGCGAAAGCTAAATTAATGTTACAGGACTTACTTTGCAACGACACATAAACCTCAGGGACTGTTTTTGCCAAGTTTTGAAACTTTGCATTTAATGTGTGCAAGTGTAAACACATGTCTTGCTCTATAGTATATATACTAATAATTAAGTTGGGCCCCTATAAATAAATGCATAATTTCCTTTCTTGTATTAGCTACTTGAAACTCGTGATAATAAATTTTCTTTTCTTTTTAGTCACCATTTTACACATTTTCACAACTCTTTTTTACGTTTTATTTTTTCACATTTAATTATACATATTATCATTCACCGTTTTAAAAACGGTGATGTTTTACAAATGTTTTGAAACCTGGGGCGACCCTGGTCTGGTTAATCGGTTGAACCGTTTTCGGCAAAGAAAACGGGTTAAAAAACCCAGGTTTTAAAAACATGGTTAATCGGTTAGATCTGTCGGGTTTTAAATGACCTGGGTCAACCCGGTTCTCAAAACCCGGAAGGGTTTGGTTTTTTTCAATATAAAACCGGGTTGACCCGGTGGTCGTACCGAGTTGACCTGGTAGTCGAACAGGTTGACCCGGTTGAAAAAAATATTTAAACCGGTAATCGGGTGACCCAGTGACTCGACAGGGTCGATTAAAAACCCGGTTTCAAAATATTGTGTTTCATAGTTTAAAAAAATGAAACGACGGTTTTGTGGGAAAAACAAAGCGTAAAACGAAGTCGTCTAGACTAAAATGAAAAAAGTGTAAAAAATACCCCCATTTACTTCTTGCTATTTACGACTTTTTTATATATCAAACATTATTAGTAAAATATATAACAAACATGTAACGAAATCTTTAATAAAAAAATATACGGATGCGAAGAGTTCGGGATTATGAACAAAATTAGCCCAATATTGATATGCTTTTGACGTACGTACGATTTTATAGAAAAAGCTACACTCACATTTAATTAAGGATTTTCGCATACAATTTAAGCAACAAACATATGAACAAACACAGGCAACACGAAAACAATGTATCTTCCAACAATATTTATTTAGTGTCTTTCAACATTACTTATTTTGTGTTGGCTCAATGTTCGAAGAAGAGTTTATATGTCCGGCTATGGTGATGATGGTGACAAGTGTAAGTCCGCACAACAAACAGATGTGAAAGCCAACACGCTAAGTTAAAAAGATACTTGAAATCTAAAAAACACATATTAGATCAATTTGTGGGATGTATCAATGAGATCGTGCAGTCTCAAGTTACAGCAACCAACGAAAGCTTTGAAAGAAGTAGAATCTTTCGTTATCATGTGCTTGCGTACTTTCGCGAATATTATTATCGTATTCCGAAAAATATTGACCTAACAAAGTAATTATGTAACGTTATTTATATTGTTTTTTTAATTATTCATTTTCAATAAAATTTGTATTATTTGTTCACTTATAAGTACGTATATGTATATGACAAAAGTAAAAAATAATTATATGTATATGTATAAAAAAAAATTTTAAAAAAAAACAATTGAGAAAGCATGTACACGTAGAAAGATTATTTACATTGAATGCCTATTTTGCCTCATTAATGAATATTAATGAAAGTAATCATGTCCTTAGAATTATTTTATATATTTTTTATAAAAAAGTCAATAATTGGCTCATCATGTTGGTGTATTTAGATGACCCCTAAAATAAAGACTAAAATACACAATTGGTCCCTAAATTTATACCAAAGCATCATGATGGGACAAAACTCGGCTTTTTCATCGTCGCAGGTCCAAACTTTGGCCTTTAAATGCTAAATTAGTCCTTTGACAAAGTCAAAGTCTGATTTTTGTTTTGTAGTCGAGGGTATTTTAGTCCATACACATTTATACTTTTATAACACATTTATATTTTAGCCCTTAATCTTTCATCATTGTTATCATCTCCCCAAATCATTCATCTCCCCAAATCATCATCTCCCCAACATTCATTTTGATCTGATTGAAATCATTTTCTACTCATCTAGATTGCTGATTGAGCTTATAAACATTTCTATTAACATAATACATAACCGTAATACATGAATTATAATAGCGGAAGCGTAAAATACAACTAATGCGGGTATTAACCCCAACACCCTTATTTGACCCATTTCAAATACAATACTTATACTTAATGGTAAATTTTTGGGGCGTTAACAAGCTGAATAACAAAGTATGGTTGAGATGCTCGTCACCTATATACACGAGCATTGCCGATCTCTTAACTCGTCTTCTTAATCTACAAGCCCCGACATCTTTAAGACTTTAACCAGCAAAACATGGAAACTGAGAACGGTAAGTCTTGATGACTTAGTGAGTAAACGGGTATGAGTCTATATATGAACTCACACTTGCAGTTCTGAACATAAACGTATATCAAATGCTATAAAATGGTACGACTTTTTGTCCTCTTACTACTTGTACATGAGTCTGAGACTTATTTTGAATACTTAGTCATGACATGATATCTGAGCACGTGCATTCTGACTAGAAGATACTTAGTCGTCCTGCTATGAGTGAGAACTTCCCTAGCCAACGAGTACTCTTCTAAAGGCTTTTAAATTTATTATACGTGCTTTTCTGATATGGGTCGTCCACTTAGGACATAAGTGCTTTTCAAGCACGGTTCATCCACATAGAATACTTGGTCATCCACTTAGGATGATACTGTAAAAGCATGTGTCATCCACTTATGATGCTACTATGGGAGTTCTACATCGTACACTTCTTAGGCACGCTACTTGACTTTTAGTGCATTTCTTGGGCACTCTAAAATTGTCAAATCATACTTCTTGTAAGCATACTATTCATGGTTTATTTCGGCTATCTCCGAAACCTTGCACAAGTTCTATCATCATGTTCAATGTAATAACATGGAGCTAATGAACCGTTACTCACCTCAAAATCTTGTTTTAGTGTTCCGTAAGCTTTCCATGAGCACCTAATCACATGATAACCGTTCTAATGCTATTATAACTTGCTAACACATTTATCTAACATGTATCGGATCTAAATAACTTAAACTTGATAACATATGGTACTATTTCATCATTAAACATGCTTTTACAAAAGGGTTTTTCTAACTTGTGCCCTAGGGCACAAGTTAAGCACATAAAAAATGCATCGGGATCCACTAAAAAGTACATATGGATCCACTTAAAAGTACAGACAAGTGTATTTTTATGTAAGTTCTAATGTACTTTCGTTGTACTTTTGTTGTACTTTGGTGTGCTTAACTTGTACCCTTAGGGCACAAGTTAGAAAAACCCTTTACAAAAACACTTTTAAGTGCAGAATTTCCTGGGTTGCTGCTGTATTTTGCACTTTACACCAATTTAACTTCCAAACTAGCCAAAACTTAAAGAATAACAATTAAAGTATACTCAAAGGGCTACAACTTTTATTCATACCTCAACTTAAATCCGACCAACGGTTTATTCTCCACGGCCCTTCTAAGTCTGCGCATTTTCTGAAAAACCTTGCTGTCCCAAATAAAAAAATCACCAAAACGACCCAAAACTGATGATAAGCTATTCTACTATTCACTAAACTTATATTAGAGCTTATTAACATGTTAAGATCATATAACAACTGGTCTATAAGCAATTTCGGTAATCTTAGCATTATTTTGGCCTTGTGCCAAACACTCCTTTCAATTTATGAACTAAACATCATCTTCATCATAAGCCAATAAACTAACTAAGTTTTCTATATATAAACACTTTCAAATTCATAAACATAACTAATTATGATTCCCAAAACATGCTAACATAATGATTCATGGTATCATCTGTTGGTTTTATGGACAATAAATTAATAGACTTGTGTTAGGATCGAACTCGAGACCACAGGATTGCACACTTTACGTATAAGAATTAAAGTTAATAATTAAATATAATAGTTATATTTATTTATTAATTAAATGAAATAATTATAACGGACGTTAAGTAATTAGTTGTAATGGATTAACGGTCGTTAAATGTAATTGGAAAGGACTAGAATGCAAATCAATATTTGGAAGGTTTCGGAATACCTTGTGGGATACTCTATTCGATCGGCCACAAGGAAACCCAACCCATATCCAACTCAACTTGTTCTTCAAGTTTTGATAAGTATATATACAAGGCTAGGGGTCTTGTGTTTTGCATCTCTTGTACTCATAACCTAAAATCAAAAGGTGTTTGTGTGTTTTTGTGTTTGAAATCGATCGTACAACCCTTATGGGTGTCGATCATCATCTTTTCCAAAACATAATTATTTTGTTTAATTAAAACTAGCATTACTTTAATTTGTTTTAGTACGTGTGTACAAGAACGTGGTAATAACATACTTTTGTTATTATTCTTGGATTGAATTACAAAACGGTAAGGGGTAATTCTTATAATCCTATAAACCCTAATTAGGGTTCATCCTAATTGCTAGTTTGTGGATTTGATTCTTGTTCGGCTAGAATCAAGTAAGATACGCATACTTTTGTTTGTATTATTTAATACTTCATGCAAAATATATGAATGAATTATATTTTAAATGTATTTTCATTTGATGTAATTTTCATCAGCTTTTACAACTTTGACTAATACTTTTGTTTGTATTATATAATACTTGATGCAAAGTATATAAATAGATTGATTTTAAATGTATTTTTATTTGATATAATTTTCATGAGCTACAAACAAAGATATTTAAGGTCAAAATTGAAAAAAAAAAAATATCGAAAAAATCAAACGGGGACTATAATTTTGGGATGGAGGTAGTATAAGTTAAGTCTAACTTTTTTTCTAAAGTTATCGTAAAAAAAAATATTTCGATATTTTCAAAGTTACACGAAACACTTAACCATAATATCTCAGCCATAATTATTTGTCGCTGTAAAACATCGTCGTTATTCACATGTACACGTCTAGTTTTAAATAAATACATATATGTGATTATTTAAAGGTAAAAATGTTCGCTATTTAACCAAAAGAAAATATATAATTTGAGATCGAGGAACAACATATGCCTACTAAGTAACGAAAGGCTACAATTCATTGATAGGGTAGCATTCCCAAATCCTATAGCACGATTAACGAAGCATAAAGCAAGTCAAAGGGCATGACTTCAAGACAAACATCCTATAACCCATCGAATAATAGATTGAGCCGCACCTGTATTTAGTAAGTCCAGTCTGATTAAAACCATACCACCGAATTTTGTACTAATAAGTTGGCGTCATCCGTGAGACCCGACCCCACGACCACATTTTAATGGATGTTGTGTTCATTTGATTCTGTTTCTTTTCAACGAGTGAAACCTCACCCGAGCCATCTTTGCCGTTTGGCACATAGACCCTTGAAAACACGGATCACATGGCAAAACACATTGAAATATTGAATAGTTTGGGTTGCTCATGACCTAAAAGTTTACTTGATGAAATTAAGAACCAGAAAATCAGGATTTCAGATAATGCGGTTTTGGCACCAACATCTCAAGCCTTGTTAGTGGGAGTTAATCGGTAAGTTGCCTTATATCGGTCTTCAAAAAGTAAATCCAAAAACCACAACTACGTCGTTCTGGTTTCTAAAGAGATAAAGAAACAGAAGTTCACAAAACCAAAATCAGCAATAAAATCATCAACTTGACAACTTCTAACACGTTCGAATGACAAAACATTATATCATTAAAGATCCCAGTCAGACAGTGAGACAAATGAAAACTATTCAATTAACTAAGCAGTCTACAAAACCACAATATGTTACCAGAATCGATTTCAATTTGTCAAACAATGACGTCCACCACTGGTGATGCACGTGGAGAACTTAAGAGCATTTGATACATCTGCAACGCTTCATCCTCATCAAACAGCCTGTAGTCGATTCTCATCCACACCTTCTTTAGCACAGGTGACTTAGCCAAGATAAGTTTCACAAAATTTAACTCATTACCCCAGTTTTTAAACTTCACAATATGTAGTTCGCGCATATGCTCCAACCATACATCTGAATAATTCTCGAGTTTAAAGGAATGTAAGTCATCTTCAGTAAACAATTCATCTTCCATAGAGGAGTCATCTTCATCAAGGCCCAGATTGTCAATCTACAAATAGTGTCGGTAGTTATTGTGTTAGTGTATTTCGGCGAGTCAAGACTAATAGGATACAAGATTGATTTATGTTATCACCCCTACGGCCCTACCTCAATTTTCTCCAACTTCGGGGAGCTTTTCATTAAGAGAACAAGAATAGATAACCCGTCATTTTGTTTCTGAGTAAAGCATACGTCATGCATATATAAGAACTTGAGGTGTAATGTGGTTGGAAGCTCTCGTGGAACTCTGCCATGAACAAAAGGCTTGAAAATCTAAAACAAAGAGTTAGTGATAAGCCAACTCATTCCCGCAATTTAAATCAATTATATACCATGTGAAGAAAATTACCTCAAAGATGCCAAATGGAATAGAGAGACTTTCTATTGATGGTAAACACTCGAATAGGTCGATAATGCTAAAAGTGTCAATACTGTGAGAGATGTAAATAAAGCTAACTTGCTGCAGAAACTTACTATAGTCAGATAAGTTATAAAAGCTGAAATGGAAAGGCTTTTTAGTAAAAACTTACCAGAGTCAAAGTCTTGAGTAATGGACAAGTCGATAGGAAATGTAGAAGTGATTTTTTGGAGATGTATGTATATTCAAAAGATAAGCTTGTCAGACTACGGAATCCATTGAACGTTGGTTGATGGACGAATTCACAGCCATTAAGACATAGGTCTGTTAAGTGATGGAATGAGAAGAGAGATAGGGGTAGCCTATACGCCCCAAATTCAAAGTCAATTTCTAATTTCTTGACAGTATTTTTCCTTGACAAATGATATATAATATTATCAAGCTCCGGACATGTGTCATCTATAAAACATCGTTCATCAGGGAGCATGGAAAGGGTGAACTCACGTAGTGGACCTTCGTGCATTAACAGAACTTTGCATATCGCATTCAAAAAATTATGTCTCTTCATCAACTTTTTCGCATCACTTGGCCCGTCATCTATATGCTCCACAACAGGCAACTCAGCCCCATCAGCCAATACTTGAAACTTCTCCTCCTCAAACACAAGTTTGGGGATTTTGGTCCAACGGTACCTCCATTCCCGAGAGAGGATGCTTGTCCGTACAGCCTGTTTAGTGGGCATAAGACATAAGATGTTTTCTATTATGCCTGGAGGAACATTGCTGATCCTATCCATCTCAGAATATTCTTGCTGGCTGCAAAATTACCGACTGTATAAACATACACAGCATAAACATTGTTTGATGCACACACAAATTAGTCTAATATTAGTAAAATATGAAATAATAACGTAACAAACCTCCTCGCAAATTTTAAATTTGGACAAAAATGATTGTTGATGATAAAATATGAAGGCATAGACATAAACTTCATATTAGCTACGGACAAAATAGAAATGAAAGTACCGCAACTGTTAACTCTTCAAAGTCATAGTAACTAACAAAATTAGGGATTTTGGGATTGCTTACTTTTGTTCTCCTTAAGCTTATTTTTTAGCATATAAGCAGTTTGGAGTGCTTCGATATAGTCATAAGTCATAACCTCAAACCTTACTAACGAAGATATGATTGACATTTTCTAACAAATTATTCGTTATGGGTCTTATTATAGAACTGCATTATGCTTATATAGCAAATTATGAGGGTGTTTGGGATTTTTTTATTCTTTTTTCTGCTTATGCTTCTGCTTAAAAACAAGTACCTCACGAAATATTGTTGAATTTGCTTATTTTGTGAAAACAAATGCACTATAATCTAAAAACTAAATTTTTGAAAAAATCCAATTTATCCATTCTAAAATGATTTTCGGTTCAATATGATGTTAGAAGAAAATTCTTAATTTCATCTCAAATAAGCAGCTCCTCACCTCGGATTGGAATATCCTTATGGTTACCTCAAAATACGCACATAAGCGAAGCACTTTGAATAACTCCAAACTACTTCCGCTTAAAAATAAGTGGATAAGCAGAAATAGTAACCAATTCCAAACACCCCCTAAATAAGCAATCACAAACACCATCTCAGAACTATATAAAGAGAAATGACTGGGACAACAAAAAAACATGTCAAATTGTATGCCTGAAACCATGCGACTAGTTTACTGATTTGTGAAAAAATGGCTCGTTTTTCTGCAACCAACAAAAAGCTGACATGTAAGGGGGTGTTTGTTTCGGCTTATATAGCCGGCACTTATGGGTTATTTGGTTTTAGGCTTATGTTTCATAAGCTCACTTTTTGTGGCTTATTTTGAAACTTCTCGGCTTATATAAGTTTATTACAACATAATAAACTTATATGCTTATATAAGTTTATTACAACATAATAAACTTATATAAACGGATAAGCCGAAAAGTTTTTTAAAAAAAAAGCCACAAAAAGTGAGGTTATGAAACATAAGGCGAAAACCAAATAAGCCATAAGCCGGCTATATAAGCCGAAACAAACACCCATTAAGTAACAATTATAGGCAAAAAAAAAAAACACACAAATGTGTGCCTAGTGATGTTTGAACCTTAAACCACTTGTAAGGGGGTGTTTGTTTCGGCGAATAGCTGGCTTATTGCTTATTTGGTTTTGGGCTTATGTTTCATAAGCTCACTTTTATGGCTTATTTTGACACTTTCTGGCTTATATAAGTTCATTATGTCATAATGAACTTATACAAGCCAGAAAGTTCAGCCAAAAAAAGTGAGTTTATGAAACATAAGTCCAAAACCACATAAGCCGTAAGCCGACTATATAAGCCGAAACAAACACCCCCTAACTGATATACAACAATAGCTAGTGACAGAATGTTAACAGTTTGTAATAAAGTAAATGAAACTCATAATAAGCAGTTTGAAAAAAAATACCTGTTAAAAATGTGATATGAGAAGCAAAACAGAGGTGGTTTTAAGAAGAAATGGTTCTTGACTATTTTTAGCTGCGGTTTTTTACAAGCCCCATGATATGATTTTTCAAGTAGTGGGCGGTTAGCTAAATTTTAGTAGTGACAATACGGGTCGGGTCATGGGCCCAATAACCTCATGTCCGGCCTGGTTAACCGGTTCCGGCTAGAAAAAAGGTAAAAAAAACTAGGTTTTTAAAAATGGATTAACCGTTAGACTCGCTGGGTTTTAAGTGACTCGAATCAACCCGATTCTCGAAACCCAGCCGGGTTTGGTTTTTTTCATTTTTTTAATAGTTAACCGGGTTGATCCGGTGGTCGAATCGGTTGACCTCGTGGTCTAACCGGTTGACCCGGTTAAAAAATAGTTTTTTAATGAAAACCGAGTTGACCCGGCGGTCAAACCGGTAACCCGGTGACTCGACTGGGTCGATTAAAAACCCGTTTCAAAACATTGCCTTTAACTCATTGAGCTCTTTTTAAATAGGCTCATCATCAGGTCACCCGAATCGATTAAAACCGAACCAAATCGGAAATCGATTTTGTGGAAAGACATAAATCGAGAACCGAATCAAAGAAATTCGGTTCAGTTCGATTTTGTGTCGATTCGCTCGGTTCGATTCAATTTATACGGTTTAGGTGCCTTTTTCTCGATTTTTGGCTCAAACCAAATCGAATCGAAACCGAAAATCATAAATGTATAGAACCAAAACCGAACTGAATATGATAGGTTCGGTTTCGATCAAATTGGTTCGGCTAGGTTTTTCGATTCGGTTGGTTTTCGGTCTTGTTTGGAAATAAGGTGTTGGGTTGAAATAAGGTGGAATGAAAACCGAAACGAATAGAGTGCGGTTGTTAAATAGCAACCGCTATCGATATTGGTTTGAAAATAAGGTGGAATGAAAGTAATTATAGTACATATAAAATATCGTTTGGTTTGTTTACATAGTTTTTGGTATCATTGTTACATTACTAATTTAATATTGTTGATTATGTTTATAATTACAAAACTCAGAAAACTAAAATTAGAAGGTAGAATATGAGGTAGGATGTTGGGTAAAGGGTGAAAATGAGATGAAAAGTCACCTTATCTCCATTTATGAATCTATGACTGTGATTCCATCTTTTCATTCGATATTTGTCTGCCAAACATTTTCAGCTTATCTTTTATACTACACCTATCAAACAATTCCTTGATTTCCATTAGCATATGCCAAACGCACCCTTTTACGTCATTGTCAACCCGACCACGCATGAAGGTGGTGATGGTGTAGTTGGCCTCCCACACGTGGTCATGCCTTTGACTCGTGATCCCCTCCCCGGTACGGCCGGTCTCACCATATGCACTAAAACTCTAAGCATGTGACACACAAATTCATTCACAAAAGACCTAGATTTTAGTAACTAAATACTCTAAAAACTTCAGTAACATATGAAAACATAAAAGATGTGTAGACCAACCATAGTAACATAAGTCCAAAATGAGAAGGCAACAAGTGCTTACAAACTCCGAATCAGCTACAAAAGCATCAGGTTCTCACAAATTCAAGTTGCAAAAGGTTATCGTTATGAAAAGAGCATTTCGGATTTACTGATCAGCCAACAGAATGAAGCTGCAAAATATCACCCTTCAATAACCGGTCAACAAAAGCACCATCACAAATCGTCTTCGATTGGCGTAAGAATGAAGTCTACATCTTTTGATGCATGTCGGAAGCCTGAGAGTTTTCTAAAAATCTTATAATCTTCATCGATATAAAGCTGGTGATAGGATATCCTCACCTTCTTTAGCATAGGTGATTTGGCAAGAATAAGCTTCACGAAAGACCATTCCGCTTTCATGGTGTCGAAATTTGTAACCTCTAATTCCTTAAGATGCCCCAGCCAGATATCTTGATACTCTTCAAATGACGTAAAGATGGCTGAGGAGGGTATCTTAGGTATCTGTAGACATATTTCGTCGTCTATAATCTACATTGAGCGTCAAAGTTTCACATATTAGTGTATTTTGACATAAGAAAATAAATATTTGGATACAAGGTAAAAATTTATGTGATTTACCTGCACCCTAAGTTTCTCCAAGTTGGGGGAGCTCCTGATCAATAGAAAAAGGATAGGTAAACCCATGTCGTGAAGGAAGCATACATCTTCAAAACACAAGTATTTGAGGTGGACTAATGCGCTTGGAAGCTGTCGTGGTACTCCATCTTGAGCAAAACACTTGAACCATAGCCATAACAAATATTAAATATATATAGTAACAACTATATATCTCAAAGGATCTCCGATGAAGGCACCAAATGATACACGAAATTTGGTGTAAGAAAAAAATACGTTATTCACCAGATTTGATATTCACTTTGATGTTTACGTCAAACATTTGCAACAAAGTTATTAACGCCGATAAATTTACATTTGCCAAATAATTTAATTGAAATAAATTGCTTTAAAATCACCTTTTTATAATTATTTTTTGATTAAATTATATATTTAGTCAAAAGAGTTAATATACACTTTGATAATTTGGTGTGAAGAAATGCTGTTACACCAAATGTGGTATTTTAATGTATTTCCTAACTCTAATGCGTTCAAGGAGAAAAAGCTCCCCCACGTCAATTATAATGGAGATAAGCTGGATCAATAATATACAATGAAAATAATATTACCTCAATGAACCCACGCCAAATAGACAGATTTTCAATTACCGGTAAACACTCAAATAGGTTAGCAATGGTGATATCAGAACAAATTTCAATAGTCCCATAGTCAATTTTCTGCAGAAAACAAAAGTTAAAGATAAGTTATAAAAAGACCACGCGGATGAGTATTCTTATTTAATACTGTACAAAGAAATTACCATAATCACAGTCTTGAGCAAAGGACATCTTGATAGGAGATGTAGAAGTGTCTTTGTACATGTTGTTAATTCAAACACAGATATGCTCGTCAGGCTACCAAATCCAGTGAATGTTGGTTGATGGTCAAGACTACAACCACTAAGATGAAGGCCAGTTAACTGAGTCATCGAGAAGAAAGACAGGGGTAAGCTATAAAACCCTTTTAAGTCGAGTGTTAATTTCTTGACATTCGTTTTCCTTGACAGACAAAATACTATACGGTCAATATCAGAACATGAGTCGTCATCTGTGACCATTTTAAGGGTGAACTCATGTATTGGACCCATGTGCATTAACAGAACTTGACATATATCATATAAAAGTTTACTCTTTGTGTCCATCTTTTGCCTTTTACTTGGTCGGACTATCATTTGCTCCTCATCAGACAACTCGGCCCCATCAGACGACTCTGCTCCATCAGTCGACTCAGCCTCATTAGACTCAGACTCATCAGACGTCTCAGCTCCATCAGACGACTCAGCCCCATCAGTCAATACTTGAACCTTCTCCTCAACAAACACAAGTTTAGGAATTTTGATCCAACGGTACCTCCATTCCTTGGAGAGGATACTTGTCCTTACTGCCTCTTCAATGGGTAAAAAACATAAGATAGTTTCTAATATACTTGAAGGAATGTTGCTGATCCTATCCATATCACAAGATTCTGTAAAATAAAAAATCCGTTTACTACACATAGAAAGAATCTTGATACGTACATAATTTCGGAATAACAACACCCATACGAGTTTTGACATAGACCGTATCAGTTGTCAATCCTCAAACAGGAAGCATAGATATATTAGCTACCAGATACGAATGTTCAAACCGTCAACTGTACAAAAGCATGAGAAATGATCATTTTATGAGTTTTGACATAGAACATATGAGTTGTCAATCCTCAAACAGGAAGCATAGATATATTAGCTAGCAATACGAATATTCAAACCGTCAACTGTACAAAAACATGAGAAATGATCATTCTATGAGTTGAGGTACTAAAACACACTACCGACTACCCGTTACACTTTTAGTCATAACATAATGTAAATTTTGATAAAATATCTAGCAAGTGACTAGTAACAGTTAATGAATCCTATACGTAAATCGATCACCATATGCATTCTTCATCCTAATCACAACATTCTTCCTTACCCAACAATTACATGACAAAAGTTTGCCTTGTTATATAGTACTCAACCGGATTAATCTCTTTTGTAATCGTGTTAAAATCCTCTTATTACATTCAAGAATATGATAATGGCAAGGTGGCCTAGTAGCAGTGACGGAACCAGAAATAAAAGTGGCAGGGTGAACAAATTTGTTTAAGCTATAGTAAAAGTGATAAAATGAAGAAAAAAAATGCGATTTAAGTTAAATTAATCGAGTTTGATAAAAAGTAAGTTTAACTTTTAACTACTAACGGATCAACTAAGCAACTACTAGAAACACAATACTTTCAGACGAGGTGCACTTACGAAAATTTGGTATTATTTACGTAATTAGCATTACGAATCAAAATTTCATCGAGGTTCCCGTGACACTGCGGGACCCCCTCTAGTTCTGTCACAAAAGGGTGTTGGGTTCAAACCTTACTAGGTAAACATCTTAGGGGTGGCAAATGAATTGGCTCAAAAACAGCCACAAATATTGTAACATCCCGCCTTCTCGGACCACAATATTGTCCGCTTTGCACACAGGCACACAAATTTCCTTTTGTGGCCCTCATGTGAAGACTTCCCGGTAGGTCACCCAAACCGGTACTACTTTCACATGAGCACGCTTAACGGCCGGTTCCTAAGAACCCACAGACCACAAAACGCGTTGTATTATTGTAAGGCGAATGTTATCTTATGAACCTTGCATCTCTCCAGGACACAGCCGATGTGGGATTTGCCTAGGGTGTTACAAGGATACCGCGCATCTTAGTCAAAGACTCACCCGTTTCGCGTAGCCTGAATACTTTTGTCGAATTTCGATATTAGGTACTCAATTTCAACAAGGCATATGAGAACAATGTACTAGTAATATGTTATCCTAAGTGACTATTTATCTTTATATCTATGTAAACTAATGGCACATACTACTTTTTTAACATTATTGAAATGAAATGCACAATAAGTAAAGCAAAATGAGTAATAATAATATTAAAAAAAAAATGTAAAAAATTGTGTATGAGAAATAAACCGGGGTAGAAGCAGCGGGCGGAGACGGTGGACGGGTGACTGCCGGAGAAAATTGGGTGTTTACCGCCTTTTCATATTCTATATCTCTCTCTACTTTATGTTTGACTTTCAAAATACTTTGTACTTTGTACACGTGTGATGTACTAGCATAATATATATAATTTGTACTTTGGAGTTTTAAATATGTTTTTGTTGATATAATTTTTATTAAATATTAGAGTAAGGTGGTGTTTGTTTTTTGAAAACTGCCTCTTAACAGTCTTTTAATCTGACTTGTTCAGACGCGGTCAGACATTTTGGCCGTTCAGACCGTTTGTTTTTATTTTCCCGTTCAGACGCAGTCAGAGGCAGTAAGATCTTAATGGTCTAGACCTGAGAGGTGTGTCTTAATGCCTCTTTTTGACACAAAAATAACCAAAAAAAAATTTAGTACGAGTAAGCAAATGTGCGGTTCAAACATGAGTTTTTTTTCCCGTTCAGATGTTGTTAGGTCACTAGTTTTACAAACACAAGCTAATAAGAAAGATAGAGAGGCGATTGAACAAGTAAACAAACACAAACACACGTTAGACTAAGACCGGTTATGCGTAGAGTGTAGGTGAAAGAATAACTTGAACAACCAACCTTCAAATGAAGGTTAATACAAAGTATTTATAGGCAAGGAGCTAGGGCAACACTCCCACTCCTTCCCTTTTCCTTATTGGACATGGGCCTAAGCTTATGGGCCTTCTACATAAGCTAAACCTTAAACAAACATAAAGGCCATAATAAAGCTAACTATTACATATTAATTACTAACACTTGATTATGGTTTAGGAGTGATTCCAACAATCTCCCCCTCAAGTGTTGGTGATGAACGGTGAAGGCGTTGATGTAATAGTAACTCTGACGTCTTCTGACATTCTTCTTTCTTGTGAGAAGAATTGCCTTGATTCGAACAATCTCCCCAGTGTAGAGAGATAGTTTTCATTGAACGGTTATGCTTTGACGTTATCATTAACTTTGTTCTTTGATTATTGTTCTTTGTGGTGAAAGTGATAGTATGTTGTTGTCTGCATCAAGTCTGCCTCAGGTCTGCTTCGCTGCTCCAGTGTCTCCACGTCATTCTTCAACATGCTCACACGCTCTTTGACGTTGGAATTCAATACTAATGAAGTTCTTTAAGTCTTTAACTTTGTAGATTATTTGGTTTGATGAAGAATCATTCTGACTGTTGTGTTGCTTTTGGATAGAACTTCCATTAGTGATGATGTTGGCGTGAGCATGAGAAGAATCAGCACGATCATCCCGCTCCGGAGCTTCCATAAGAAGAAAACATTTCAAACGGTTAGTAATAAGCGGATTCCGGCACTTATAAGTTTGAACTTCGAGAGTGTTAACAGCATAGTGTGAAAACACAACTCTAATTCTCACAAAGGCCGTTCCTGAACTGGAGTCCCACAAGTGAGATAACGCGATGTACCGAAGTACATCTACAGTTCAGATGAGTCGCTGAGGTACACCGAAGCATCACCTCACGACTGTAGACCGTTTGAGACACACTCCGCGTAATCCACGGGGAGTTACCGAAGTGACCTGCTGTCAGGGCTGTTTGATGTTGACCCTGGCAGGAGTTTCCATTCAATCATTGAGGATCACAGATGTGAATCTCTCATAAATGTTCTCGACAGATTGCTAAGATCAGTGAAGGACTCGATATGAACCACTGATAATCTTATTTGTTGATCATCAAGTGATAAAATGTCAAGTGTACCTAAGAGATCTTTTGATGAATCTCGTGGCTCTAGACTCAATAGTGCGTTTTGGTTTTCCTGAGCAGAGACTAGGGAGAGGGTCTCCTTCTTCAATACCAGCGATCTCTAAGAGAAAGCCAATAGTTTACGTAGGGTTCCCTGTGAGAATGAAACAAGCTTCTGTTGAGAGAAGCTTGAGTGGCCAAGAAGGTTTAGTGCATGCGTCACTGGGTCCATGACGACTTTTAATCTTCAATACCGGTGTCACTAAGTGACAACCAGTAGCATATGAATTGAACCCGGTGTCTGCCCTAAGTTGAATAATCTAGAGGGCTATTTCTTTTCACCCTTTTCTTTACATTTCTTTTTGATTCTTCAACTCCTTCTTTCTCCGATTCTTATTTTCTCCTTTTTATAATCATACCTAAGGACTTCTAAGTACTAACTATTTCTGATGTCCTTGGGTAGATCCCTCCGGCTCTGGCGGATCATAGGACGGTTATTCCTAACCTTAGTCACCTTATAACTCCATGACTAACCTATGTTGCCATTAAAACCACTGTTTTGTGAAAAAAATCTCAAAGGGTTTGTTAATGAAAATCATGTTTGAACCACTGTGAGAGATAGGATTTTGCATAAATACTCCCCCTCCACATGTGCTTAAGAGTTTTAATGGTTTAAATGCACAGTGAGGAAAGAGCGCGCACATTTTGAATTGATCCACTGGAGATAGACAATCCCCCGCGAGACACGGTTACGTTGCATAGTTAAAGAGTTACATTGTCAGTTTTTAGGTGACAACTAGCTCTAATAACTACCTTGAAGGTGTCGACAAACCTCGAAAGGTTGTCATACCCGTCAGAGTTCATGTCTACCACGAGTGTTTCGAATGGTACTTTCTACTTGGACAAGTCCTTTGCGAGACACGTTTACATTACTAGCGAACTAGCTTGAAATTATTACCCGTCCAGGACAAGTCTTTTCGAGTTACTAACAGTTTAGTACTGTCAATTCGTTGGTTAAGTCTGAAGTACACAGATTCATTTGCATGTTGCACAACATAATTCTTATCACACAGTTTTCTCCCCCTCAAAAATGGCATATAAAATGTTATTTTTGAAATGTTGACAATAAATATGACCATTTCGAGTGTTGCGGGAAGATGACCACTATGAACAATTTGTGAACAAAGTTTTAATTCAAATACTCCCCCTCAACTAGTGATATAAACGGTTGAGGTTTTAAAAATCATATGGGGAAGTACTTGTCTTTTTGAGCAAAACCTTGAAAAATGAAAGGTTTGATAGGTTTTACTCAAAAGTAAGAAGCTTTCGCTCCTTTTATAAGGATTGTGGCACTGAGGCGTACCACAGGGTCCTTTCTTGACAATTACGGGTTGTACATTGTAATGTGTGCACAAGCCATTGACAGAGTAGATCACACATCCAAATTTATATGAAAGAAACAATTCAAGGGGTACCAGGAAGTGCAGTGATGTTCCCAGGAGTGCGCACAGGGCGTTGAAAGCCGGTTATGTTAATCCTGGGTCGACCACCAACATAGCTCTCCAATCGTCTGAACTGATCCCTTCTGAACAACCATTCATCAATCATGGTGATGATCCTTCTGACATTCCTCCGATCCTGAGAATTCCATCGCTTAGGAGACCCAATTTTTTGGCGTATATCCTTCAACCTGTATGCCAATCCATCCCTAACCAGCTTCAAAGTATGATCCCCGAACTTGTGGAGCTCGTTACACGCCATTAAGCAGTTTCTTTGAAGTTCACTAAGGTAAACAACGCCGATGAGTGTATATTGAGATAGCTGGTTGATATCGGGAAGAGTAAGCGTTGGAGGAGTGAAGTTGACACGCGTCTGATAAGATTCAACAGCCAGCTGGAGATCTTCAACACGTTCCTTGATGACAATGAGTCTTATGAATATAAGAAGTGACTTGATAAATTCGCGTTGTACTGCAGTTGAGAATTGTCTCATGCGACCCTGTACTTTGGCAAGGTACATGTCTTCGATGTCATTGAGAGACAGATTCTCAAAATCAGCTTCAGAGAAAGCATAGTCCCGTTCATCTTGTCGTTTGACTACGATCTTCTTTAGGAATGTGTAGTCCCACTTAGACGAAAGATCAACGTGTATGATGGCAACAATGTCCTTAGAACTATACACAGCATGTTGAGACTTCTGAACCTGACAGCTTCTGTAGTAGATTCGTCGGCGTTCTGGCCAGTGATGAATCCCATACAATGCATCTCAGTCATATGCTTCCACTGTGTTGGAGAACAAGTGATTGGCACGTTCCTCAATGGCTATGCAGTTTGAGTAGATAGCTGCAGGGAATGGAAGTGTCAAGGATGTAGCATATTTCCTTGAACCATCGCCACCATGGAGAAGAAATTCCAGGTCTCTGTTGAAGAAATATCGGAAGGGAATCTGTGGTTCATCTGGTTGGCCAATGGTCGGTAAAGGTTTGGTCCAATCGGTGTAATATGGAGGGTTGTCCCTTTTTGTGAAATCAATGTTTGCTTCCGGGTTGAGCCAATCCATGTTGTTAGACATGGCTCTAGCAATGTTCTCAAGGTGATATTCAACCTCGATGGCACTTTCGGAGCTGTCTTTTAGAAGTTGAAACGCTTCATTCTTGATTCGCCTCAACTCAGATTTCGTCATTTTCTTCACATGGAACTTTTCTTACAAGATTTTTGCATGCTCCAATGTAGAACCTTCGACCAGATCTTGACCTTCATCAGGGTAGGGAGTTTGATTGACAAGTGTAGAGAACCATGCAAAGTCTTCGGTTTTATCGTCATCTAGCCATGATACGACATCAGTAGTAGGCGTCTTCTTCTTCTTCTTTTTCGAAGGCCTAGATGATGATTCTGGTTTCTGTACTTGTTTGGGAGAGGTGGGTTGTTGTTGGGGCTCAAGGACCTCTTCATCGTCACCACCCGTATACTCAAAGTGATCACCGGTTTTCTGAGTCAGGGGTGGTAACTCGGAATCGTCCTGAGGTTTTTCAGTTGAAGAACGAGGAGGGGACCTTTGTTGAACATGAGTCCTTTGAGGAGGAGGTGGCATCGAAGAGGATTCACCAGACTGCTTCTGACGTTTAGGTGCAGAGTCTTTATCCTTATCCTTATCTTCATCGTCTCTGGGACGTTTCAGCTTTTCTGCTTCAAATCTACAAGCTTCTTGAAGTTGGTAGTCAAGCAATGCTTGATACAATTTTGCTTCTTCAGAGTTGAACATCGCAGATTGTGGCGACATTTGTGTCACAAGCTTGGCTACCAATTCATTATTCGAGAACACGACCGGATCGGTCGGATTGATTGTGACGGTTAAGGGTATTGATCGAATAGTTTGCTTGGCGATCTGCATCAGATTTGGATAAAGTTGTCTGGTGAACAACTCCTTTGTGACCTTAGGAACGTACTCCAGAAGGTACTTTTTCGTGTAGCCTTCGATCATTTCGTTCAGTTCCTCCTGACGGTGTTGTTTCATGAATTCCTGAACAAATTTCCTTTCTCCTTTCATCTTTTCATTCTCGTCATACAGATGTTGTATGTGATCAGCAAAGAAATTCAGCTTCTTGTTGAGCACGTCTTTCTTTCTGACTTGTTTGACAGCTTTGGTAATCCGTTCATGAGCTTGAGAAATCCAAGATCGAGGTGGTTTCTTCACAGATTTGGATGTTGACTTTGTTGATTTCTTTGATGGTGGTGGTGAGGAGTGAGATGATGAGTCTGATGAGGATGAGACATGAGGAGGCTCGGGGTCCTTGGGAGGTGCAGAAGTATCCTCCTTGGAACGAGTTGGACTGTTGAGAAGAAAGTCATCATAATCCTCTTCGTCATCTTGTCCAGATTTAACCTTAGCCTCCGTCTGATCCTTAGCTTCTTCATCAGTTATCACTTTCTCAGTTTTATCCTTTTCTGGTACCTCAATGTTAAGATCAGTAGACTCCTTCACAAGCGTTTGTTTTCGCACAAGAGTGGTGGCACCAGATCCCTTATCGGGTCGATTAACCGCATCAGGACCTGGTGAAGAGTGGACAACACCACTTGATCCTCTGGGGCCACCCATTTGTTCTTGTTCAAATTCCTTAGCCTTTTGAAGGTGTCTGACGAATTTAAACTTCTTCATGTACGATTGATCCAGTAGCTCTTCTTCTTCTTCAGAGCTTTCATCATAGGGCACCAATGCAGGAGTCTTCCCTTTATCAGCTTGAGGACTTGGAGGTTTTGGTACGAATGGAGTGTCATCCTTTGCAGTTTCAGAGTAAGTAACCTCTTCATCTGATTCAGTACCTTCAGAGCTTTCGTCCAAAAGCTTTCTTTGCGGTTCGAGCTTGGGGACTGGGATGGGGGTAGCTTCCTTAGATGGAACAGTCCTCTTTAAAGGAGGGTTCCTCTTGGGGAACTTCCTTTGACTCTCTATGCTTAATGCACTTTCAGCACTGCCTCTTCTGGTTCTCCGAGTAGGTGTCCCAGAAGCCTTTTCATCAAGATGGCCAACTTTTCCTTCTTTTACGGCTACCCGATACCTTTTGTACGTTTCCAGCTTTTTGATTTCCTTTGTAAGAAGGTGATCGGGTAACTCAGCACCCTGTTTCTTCGTAGACGATTCTTTGATTCTGACAGATAGTATGGGCTCAGTCAAGATGTCATGATTATCTGGGTCATTGAGTCTCATGGGGATATCAGGATGAAGTCCAAGAGCTCTCTGGATCAACAGTTTAGTGTATCTGACATAGGGAATTTTGGAGCCAAGCTTCTTATGAGACAGCATCATATCTTCCCATAGCAGTGCTTCAATTATAATGTCCTTCTTGTTGATCAACGACCAGAAAATTTGCAGTTCCATGAGCTTGGGATGCTCATAGCCACTGTCACGACCAGAGATTGATTTGGTGATGATCATATAGAGTGTCCTCCATGGTTGAGGAATATTCTTCAGCTCCACGTGAGAGTGCTTAGAAATGATTCCTTTAGCTTCATCATAACCAATATCTATCAAGAATTGCAGGACAGCCTCTTCAGTAGGGGTAGCAAAGAAGTTGGTTGGAGCGATGTTTGGAATGATGAGAACAGCTCGTAAGTCATCAGGAGTGATAGTGACTTGTTTGTGATTAAGAGTTACATTCACAGCATTTTGACCAGTGATCCTCTGCATGGAATCCCAGAATTGTTGAATGTAGACCTCTGGAACTGTGGCAGAGTGTGAGAGCATGTTCTGGTAGGGATGATTCCTGAGAATATCCACTGCAATGAGACAAGAAGATTCTGAGCATGTGAGGGTGTCAAAGTCAACCCTAAGGTTGTTCTTTCCAAGCTTTCTCGGATAGCCATTTGGAAAGATATCAGCAATTGTAAGAACTTCTGATGCATCCACATTTATTTGTTCAGCCATGTCGTGATCTGAAATAACATTAGCCAAAAGAACCAACATATCGAAAGACATAATGTTAGTCAACAGAAGGTTTTATTGTCTAGTTATTGAATGTACAGTGATAATGATTGTTACGAGTCCTAAGTCACTTGTTTGTCCAATAGTCTAATGACGTCGTGAAATGTTTCGTGAGTTAGTTAACTTTAAGTTTTAAAGTTTATGTTATCACTTATTGTTCACAACATATCAAACGATTAAGTTTATTAGTGACATTATTGGATTCGTGACGTTATGATTAGTTTATTTACAAGTTTGTACACGTAACAATTCATCATGAAGGTCAATCCAGGGTTAAGCGTAGTTTTGGCAAAGTTAAGCGTAAACAGTAATGACATATGCGTAGACGAAAGCTTACGCGTAGGATCCTAACTTACGCGTAAGAAATGTTACGCGTAGGAAAGGGGGACCTTAAGCGTGGAGCTTACGCGTAGGCGTATTCAGACTTTACGCGTAAGGCTTACTCGTAAGAGTAGACCTTATGCGTAGAGTCACTGTTTACGCATATCCTTCACAGGATACGCGTAGTCCCTTTGTAGAACCTTATGCAAAGTAGTTACGCGTAGGATTTCTCTTACGCATAACTGCCTACGCGTTAGGTATTCCTTATGCGTAGAGTTTCAATAACCTTGATTCTGAGTATTACGAGTAGCAAACCTGAAATAACATCATCATAAGATCAATATTAACACTAACACTCATTCTATAACAGATCATGGCATGAAAGCATTCGTTTAAAGGTTACGCGTAGAAAATCATATGCGTAAGTCAAAACCCTAAGGGTTTAAGAATTACGCGTATGAATTTTAACCATAGGATTTGCACCATACTTATTATGGTAGTTTAAGAGTGTTGTGAGAGTCTTTAAACCAAGTGTTAACATCTAGTTCGAGATGAATAAAAAATACCCAATTTTTAGAACATTAAACCCTAATTCCTAATTCTGAGTCAATTAGGGTTTCTGGGTGGTTATAAGGCAAGGATATCATCAATTCAACATCACACAAGCATAACACAACAATCTTTTTGACCAAAACACTTCACATTCGAAAATACCCAAATCGACTCATAAACCCTAATATTCAAAATAGGTGATGAAAATGTGTTTATTGATGTAAAAGAAACATTTTGACACAATATTTATAACCACAAACACCCATTCTTGATTGAGTGTTCATACGCTTATGCGTAGAACACTAAATCAAAAATAGATCAAAATTTGACCGTTGGTTTTGTATAAGAATCAAAACCTATGTTTGTAAACACGTTAAGATCATAAAACCACTTACAGATTGATGATTCAAAACACAGATTTGTAGAAGGATTTTTAGGCGTAGGATTTTAGTTGGTTGGAGAAATAAATGTGAAGTAAATGAGTTAGGTGGGGTGTTTTGTGTAAAATAACTTTAAGGTTATGACAGTTTTGGTCCCTCCACCTTTTCTTTTTCATACAAAGCCATTTAACTTCCATTTTGGTTACCAAACAAAGGTTTTTAAGAAAGAAACTTGACGACACTCCCCCTCGACTCTAGAAAATAATGAAAGGTTATTAATTTTAGTCCGAGGAGTGTCATTGAACCAGAAAATTCACCACCATTGGTAAAGAAAACAACCGAGATAAGATAACATGCAAGTACACAGATGTTTTGAAACAGTTAAAGTTATAATTTTCTCCCCCTCAACACTTGATCGGAAAAATACTGAATTTTGAAAGATAAAAGTGTTGACGGAAGAAATGTACTTGCCATGTTGAAAGAAAAATAGATTAGAGGAATATTTTTGTTTTTATCGGATTTTATATTTTTGTATTTTGTTTTTGAAAAATTTATTTACAAAAGATAGTTTTGGTGTTTGACAGGTTTTTTTTTTTTTTTTAAGACTGTTTTAAGAGGTCATCCAATTCCTCTTGAGTCAAACACCTCATACCAATCCTGTGGACCAACTCATTAAACCTAGCGGGAGGCAAGGCTTTAGTGAGAAGATCTGCCAATTGGTATTCTGTACCCACAAAGTATAATTCAACGGTACCCTGTTCCACGTGATCCTTGATGAAATGATAGCGAAGATCGATGTGCTTTGATTTCGAGTGCTGAACTGAGTTGCACGAGATCGCAATGGCACTCCGATTGTCGCAGTACATCGGGATTCTGTCAAATACGTAACCATAGTCTTTGAGTTGTGTTCTCATCCAGATGACTTGAGCACAACACGCGGAAATGGCTACATATTCTGCTTCGGTTGATGACAGCGATGTACAATCCTGTTTCTTAGATTGCCAAAACACCAGTTTATCACCGAGAAATTGTAGAGCTCCTGAAGTACTTTTCCTTGAGTCTAAGCATCCTGCGTGATCAGCGTCTGAAAAGGCGATTAGTTCAAAACCAGAATCCTTCGGATACCAGATCCCCAAGTTAATGGTTCCCTTGATGTATCGTAGGATTCTTTTAGCCTCAGAGAGGTGGGTTTCAGTTGGTCGCGACTGATAACGGGAGCATAGATAAACGGCAAAGACAATATCAGGTCTGCTAGCTGTTAGATACATGAGAGACCCAATAATACTTTGGTATTTGGTAGGGTCAACTAATTTCCCATGTAAATCAGCGTCTAGCTTCTTGGTATGAGCCATTGGTGTGGCATAAGTGTCACAGGTTGTCATTCTAAATTTGTTTAATAGTTCAAGGGCATATTTGGACTGACTCAAGAAAATACCACGGGGTGATTGATGAACTTGCAGTCCTAGAAAGAACGTGAGTTCACCCATCATGGACATTTCAAAATTTTTCTTCATTAGTTTTGCAAAAGCGGTTGAAAACTTTTTATGTGTAGACCCAAAAATGATGTCATCCACGTAAATTTGAACAATTAAGATATGTGCCCCGTGATATTGTATAAAAAGAGTTGGGTCAACCGAGCCTTTGGTGAAATTATTAGCAATGAGAAAAGATGATAGCTTATCGTACCATGCCCGAAGGGCTTGTTTGAGACCATAAAGGGCTTTGTTCAGTTTGTAGACATGGTTCGGGCACTCTGGATCAACGAATCCTTCGGGTTGGCTGACATAAACCGTTTCTTTCAGTTGTCCGTTGAGAAACGCAGTTTTGACATCCATTTGAAAGACCGTCATGTTCATATGAGCCGCGAACGCGAGAAATATCCGAACAGCCTCAAGACGAGCTACCGGAGCAAAAGATTCTTCAAAGTCTATTCCCTCTTCCTGACGATAACCCTTAGCAACTAGACGTGGCTTGGTTTTTCCAAATCCATTTTAGACCAATGACGTAGACCCCTGTTGGTCTTTCAACTAGTTCCCATACTTCAAGACGTTTGAATTGGTTGAGTTCTTCCTGCATGGATTCAATCCAGTTGTCTTTTGTCATTACGTCTTTAATGTTTTTAGGCTCAGATTGGCAGACAGTGAGTGCATAAATGCAATGTTCACCATCTGTGTGAAGACGTTGTCTCGTAACGACTGGTTGATTCGGGTTGCCAATAATGTTAGCCAGAGGATGGTCTTTTGTCCATCGGTGTGTAGAGGGTTGATGTTGGTATACATTGTGCAGATTCTGAGGATTCAAATGGTTTGTTGAAGATTCCGCGACATCTGGTGCAGCAGTCTCATTAGCAAACGGGTTAAAGAACACATTTGGATCAAAATCTACAGGTGGGGGTACTTCATTCAGAATATTATCAGCTGGTTCATCATTGTTGGAAGCGGTGTGTTCAACTGTTGTGTTGGAGTCAACTGGTGTAGGTACATCTTCAACATTAGTTGTTGTAGCAGGTGTATCAGGTATAGGAATATTATCAGGTTGTGCAGCGGAAACAGCGGATACACCTGGAGCACGTTCATCAATATCGTCACTGAACAGAGGAGCAAATAACCTTTCCATTTGTTGACGAGTTAGCTGGGGGCTTTGTTCAGCTGATGATGGGGGTTGGGGGAAGTTTAAAAGGTTGTGACCGGGTTCTAAGCTGTTGTACTCAGAAGCCATCTCGGTGAGTTCATCAAAATGAGCATGAATAGTTTCCATCACCTGTTTTGTACGACGATTCCAGATCCGGTAACCTTTAGTCACAATATCCAATAAAGACTCCAATGTCTGCTTTGGCTTTGAGCTTTCCAAAATCATCACGATCATTATTCGGATAGCAAAGGGATCTAAATACATGAAAGTGTTTGAGATTCGGTTTATGGTTGTGGACAAGCTCGAAAGGTGTTTTGTTGTGGCGTTTTGTGATCATCGACCGGTTTTGAGTGTAGCATGCAGTAGATACGGCTTCTGCCCACAAGTAATCTGGAAGTTTAGCATTGATTAACATTGTTCTTGCAGCTTCCACTAACGTTCGGTTTCGTCTTTCAACAACTCCGTTTTGTTCAGGTGTACGTGCAATAGATGTTTGATGCTGAATTCCCACTTTCTCATAAAATTCACGAAGGGTTTGGTTAACAAATTCAGTTCCTTTGTCTGTTCGAATTAGCCTGACGATGTTGCGGAGCTGAACCTGTATTTTTGTGAGAAAGGTGATGATCATTTGTGGAGCTTGGTCTTTGCTACGAAGAAAGTAGACCCAAGTCCATCGTGAGTAGTCATCAATAATTACTAAGATGTAGCGTTTGCCATTGATCGTTTGCACGCGCATCGTGCCACACAAATCCAAGTGAAGAAGATGTAGCACATGCTGAGAGCTGTGTTCCACCTCTGAAGGAAAATGAGCACGAGTGCTTTTCCCTTGTTCACAGGCTGAGCAAAGGTGATCTTTTGAATACCGGAATCGTGGGAGACCTTCAACTAGTTTGTGTCGAGCAAGGTTGGTGATGGTTTGAAAGTTTAGATGTGAGAGACGACGATGCCATAGCCAGGATTTTGTTGATGTTGCCTTTGAAAGTAAGCAGATGGGAGATGAAGCAACCATGTCTTGCATAGAGATAGTGTAGAGACTAGAATTACGCGAGCCAGACATAAGGTCATTTCCTTGTAGATCACGAATGAAACAAGTTTTCTCCCGGAAAGCAACCTCCAAATCTCCATCACAAAACTGACCTACTGAAAACAGATTATGACCGAGGCCTTCCACATAGTAAACCCTGCTGATTTTGATGTTTCCATTGACATAATCTCCGTAGCCCATGATAGTTGCGAAGTGATCGTTCCCGAACCTGACAGTGCCAATGAACTTTGCAATAAAGTTTGATAACAGTTTAAGGTTGCCTGTCATGTGTCGAGAACATCCGCTATCAACAATCCAGAGAATGATCTGTATCACCTGCATTACACACAGACGACACAGATGGAATAAAAGTAGATGTGGAACCCGAAATGTTAGAGGGTTCTGAAGCAGGTATATGAGACATGCACACATTAATGACTTTAGGCATCTATTTAAATCCGAGTGTGTTATATATCCATTTCTGCCATCTATAACTACTCTTTGCTTTTGTCTTAGTGAATGCACTAGGTGGTACAACATTCTTAGGAGGTGAAACTGGAGCTACAGTGACAACAATGGTTGCCTTAGAATCTAAAGAAGGCGGTCTACCAAGCACAGACTTAGAATGATTAGTGGGCCTAGAGGTATTCCGATTCTTAGGATTCCGAAACCGAGAGATTATAGCTTTAGCAACACATTTGTCATGACAATCAGAATTCATACTTTTACGACAAATAACACAAGGTGCATCAGACTGAATATCAAAAGTGCTTAAAGGTTTAGCATTCGTTACATCACTATTGCTATTACATTTTCCAGACACAACATCTATAGTGGAAGCAACGTGAGTCTTATTCATAGTCCTAGGGTGTTCTTCTACTTTAGCATTCCTTATTGATCTTTTCTTAGGTTGCAACTTCCTATTCTTCGATTGAGTGCTCCTAGGCTGTGAAGTGCGGACGTTTGGAAAAGACGCAACTATTCCTGTTTCAGTAGAAGGAAGCACGTTAGCAACTTGTGATTTGGCAGTAGGGATTCTAGGTGCATGATTACTAAGTGTGACTGGTGCTAATCTCTTAATAATGGTTGGCGGAAGTTGTTCATACTTTCCTAACATTTCTCTTAACTTAGAGATAGTGTGAATCAAATCTTGATTTTCAAAATGAATATTACCAGCAAAATTCATGACTTCTCTAGTGTAAGCAAGATAGTGATCAAGTTCGTTGGATGCTTCATGACGAGTCTTATTGAGTAAATAAAATATGACACCATATTCCTGTTTAACTTTTACAAGTTCTTGTTCATATTTTGAGATTTGACTTTTCAAAGACACGTTTTGATCATCCAGTTGCTCAATTTTAGGATCAAAATATTTTGTTTGCAACTGAGCGATTTTCTTTTGAAACCCAAGTTGTTGATTGTGAATATCTTTTTCACACCAATTAAGACGACGTTTTGCATAGGAAAGTTCGTTAAGCAATCGTTCTTTTTCAGCTTTTAAAGACTCGATTTGAAGCATCTTATCAGTATTCTCAACAGTTACCACAGAGTCAACATTATCAGCAGAGATTTAATCAGATGCATATGGCAAAGAATAGAGTAACACAACATTTTGGATATCAGCACAGATAACATCTTTCAAGAGTCGATCAACATCTTTTCTCAACATTTTCTTTTTGCGTTTAGTATTAGAAATAGATGTTTTAGTTTTCTCGAAAACGACCTTCATTACTCCAAGTTCCTTATGAAAATCCTTTTCCCAAGCTAATGCACAACTTTTCAAATTTTTAACATTTGGTAAAAGATTTTTCTGAAAAATGTCTCTTTGTTCTTGCGCTAAAGGCGATTGAAAGTGTTGAACTTTGATTTCAGAATGATGTTCTATCTCATGTTCTAAAATTTTGAGGTAAGCCATAAAAATATCAAAATATCGAAGAATTTTGCGATTTTCAGGTTTTGAGTTTACTTCACTGATTGAAGGTAAAGGACCATAAATTTGTGCATAATCTGGTTGGGGATTAACATTAGAAGACTCAGGTGTTTTGATGATAACCCTTGGTGTGTTAGAAGAATCCGTTGGTGTGACGAAAGTGACCGGTTTTGAATAATTAAAAGGTTTGTTGTAAACAACCGTTTTTAATTTTGATCGACTCTCGTCTTCTGCATCTAATTCCACTTGACGATGATATTCAACAACACTCATAACAGTATCATTAATTTTATATTCTGCACTAGAAACTTCAGGATTTGGTTTGAATGTTTTTAATGAAAGCTTTGGTTTGTAATCAGCTAGATTTGGTCCATATCCTTTTGGATTGGGTTTTAAGGTAAACTTTTCAATAGCTGTTACTGATTCACCATGTTTGTAAACAACAGTTTTAAACTCTTTAAGTTTGTTTTGCAAGCCTATAATTTCTTCAAGAAGGTCATCTACCCGATTCGTTGAATGCTTTTTGTATGCTGAGAACTGTTTTTGACAATTTAACAACTCAGCCTTAGCTTTTTGATTTTCCAAGGTGAGAGCGTTAATTTGCTTTTTATGTTCATGTTTCAGTTGTTCTATCTCAGACAACAAAGCATTCTTCGAAGCGGCTAGATCACACATCTGTCTCTCTAAATATTTTTCGTTTTGATGAGATTTAGCAAAAGCGGCTTCAAAACCTTTTTCACGGTTTTCTTGAGTTTTGAAAAAGTTGAGTTGCATTTGTAAGCATTCAAAATCCTTGGTTAACAGTGCATTTTTGCTTTTTAAGTCCTTGTTTAATTCATAACATTCCTCCATTTTGATTTTATGGTCTTGAATTAACCGAGCAAAATCTGGATGAGGCAACAGTTCATCTTGTTCAACGTGAGTCACAACATGATCATTCTTTAGATCCTCAAGTACAACCACGGAGTCAATTTGATTATCAAAGGAAACCATAAGGTCATCGTCATCGTCAAATGTAACTACAGGGTTAACTTGAAAATCATCAGAAGGAGATGTAGATGACTCATTTTGAACACTCTGATCCGTGCCGGATTCAGATATTGGCGGAGATATTTGTCACACCCCCAAAATATCGCAGCGGAACGATAGAGTCATTGGGGTATGACGTCATAGCACAAAGTATGGATACAGAAAACGACCTCTATAATGAGACGTTTTGAAAAGTTCACCATTCGATTACATATGTTAAAGTTTACACCACAAGAAATCCCAAAGTTTGATAATACATAAAGAGTTTACAAAACATGTCGAATGATAATTGTTAAAAACACAAGACTCCAATGTATGCCATGTGACCCAAAAGCTCCATGAAATGCTATCACCTTATGACCTGTGATAAACATGCTAAAAAGTGTCAACACAAAGGTTGGTGAGTTCATAAGTTTGTAATAAAATGATCTGAAATACTTTGAGAAATGTTCACACAGCAAAGGCATTGTAAATCCACCCAGTTCCAAGTTCCGCCCATACAAAACTTGCAACCTGTGTGTTCACAACCCATTGCCTAAAATAGAATGACAGTCATGAATATGCGCATTAAGGTAGTTAAAAGTATAAATGTCACCACAAGGGTCTTCCAACAACTCGTGTTGGGATGTTCCTCCAACGCTCATGTAACACCCCGACCCGACAAGGGTAAAGATATCACAATACGGTTTCATATCAGAACTAAAATACTATACAATAGCGAAAGTCTTACAAAAATATTCAAGAGAAAACATAAATAACTAAACTTCAAAATAAATCTAAGATCTCTATAATCGAATCTCGCTCTCGTCTACTCTCAACCCAGATCAGCTATCCCATAAGCTCATCTTGAACGCTTAATACCTGCCGCAGGAAAAGAAAAGTGCGGCTGAGCTTACAAAGCCCAGTGAACGGATATAACGAAACAAAAGCTAAACAAAACAAAATATACAAATGACGAAATCAAAATAAAATAATGACAAGGGATCTTTTAGGATTCTGCGGAAGCACAAATATACAGAAATCCAAACAACCACATAACAGTTTAGACATCACATAGCACATTAATGACGCAAACACAAACATATCAGAACAACCAAACACATAGCATATCAAAATAACAGATTACGTATAAGCCAAACGGAAAGTCTAATGACTAACGGAAACACTTCCTAGTAAATAAACATGGCATTCATACAAATCAATTAATCAACATTTAAAGCACTTAATTCAATATTGCAGCAGCGGAAATAGCAGTCCAAATCATGGCAGGTCACATAGGCAATAAAACACTAACGTATAAGCAAAGTTCCCAAAATTAACTGAACAAATTATACATAACAAACTTATAGAATACTCACTTTCACACTAGCACATACATCCCATAGTTCAAAGAATTCACATAACGATAAACTAACATGACACCAGATGACAGCATATGAATCATATTAAAACAGATTAATTATGACCTAGCATAGTAGACGGTAGTCACATAAACATACAGAAGCATAAACACATACAATAGCATATAATAAGCCTCGCACATAATCATAAACACTTGAACATACCGAAACAAAATCAGAATACTTATCATAGAAATAACAAATAAAGATTTAGTTAACTACCACGAGCCCAAAACATATCATATCAGAAATATCTTTCTTATTCAGAAAGTAACCTCATAAACAAATTTGGAGTAGCTAGCTCCCAGAATTTTGTGAAGACGCGTATTGCACACGACATCATTCACCAGAAAACATATCAGATAACAGATCAGATCTAGGATGCATCCATACGCCCCACAGACAGATAGCGGCCATATTCCATACTTCGAGCTCATAAACAGATAACAGAAAGGGACGTGGCAGAACATCACTCTACTGCCCTAGAGTCATGTCAGAGGTGCATCACTGACACGGACATGGAACCCCCATGACTAGTTAATAATTTGGCTCGGGTGTCAAACTAACTTAGGTCAAACAAATGTTCAAATATAACATAAGTCTTAATCAAACACAAGGTTCAGCAGATAACATATCACTAACTCATATCATAAGGTTCATATTCAAATATAACAAGGTTCAACAAATATGCACATCAAAGTCTTCCTAACATAAAGTTCAAATCAGATAACGCATGGTTCAATAAAACATAGGTTCAGATAAGCAACAGATCAAACATTCAGAAAAGGGTTCATAGCAGTGGCATTGGAAACCCTAATAAGTAAAATGGAAAGACTAACGAAAGAACATCATAAGGAACCTTTACTAAGAAGGTCAGAATATATGTACGGTAACATAAGCGTCTTAAGGTAAGACAGAATATCCGTACCTTAAAGCAATTGAGAGAAAAGTAACGAATGAACGAATACGAAGATGTAACGTCGCGTCTCCTCCAACGAATCTACACGGATTATGATTTATTTAATACTTATTAGTATCATTAATATTATACCGGATTTATCGCATTAATACTTTTAGAGTTGTCAGAATATTCTCATTTTAGTGACAGACGAAATCACAACATTTTAGGGTATTCCTCATTAATTCATCAACTTCCTATTTAGGTTCTAGGGTTTCCCATACTCTTTAAATATTACTAAATACGCATTAAATTTACATATTACTTCTTTTAATGATTTCCCAATTTAACCTAGAACGTAAATGATAACAAACCGAAATTATCTCAAACTCATGCGTTGTCTCTACAAAAATCAACTTACACTTGTTGAACCCATAATTGCTCAGAATTTCAAATTACACCCTTGACCTCTTTAATTTCACAATCTAACCTTACTTTATCAGATTTTACACTTTTAACCCAAAGGTTTTAGAATTTACAAAACGTACCCTAATAAATTAAATACAATTCGAATGGCCCTTTAAATATCCAAAATTACATGTTTAACCCCCACACTTATTTTTATATGTTTAATACCTTTATTTTACTGTTCCCAAAAATCACTTTTAAGTTTCATAGTTTACAAAACCAACCCAAAACTTTTATTTAGGACCGAAAAGACATAATTCAAGTACAAACCCTAAACCTAATTTTAACCAATCATTAGCTCATCATTACTAATTCATTAATTACCTTCAATGATTACAAGAAAACCCTAGTTCATGCAAAACCCTAATCGTTCCTTTTTAAATCTTTCCTTTTTCCATGCTTAATCGAACAATAAAACTCAAAACAATTCACACAAGCTTCGAATTCATACATATGTATTTTATTCAGGTCTTATAACATGTAATAACTTCTGGAAAAATCAATTCATGATCTCTAAAAATATTATACGCCCAATCATTATTAATATACGATTTTAGGGTTTTAGGTTCCAAATAATTCCATACGACATATTAAACATGCATGGCCAATTTTTATGTGTTCCATATGACTTATAGGACTTAAATCAACATTAGGAACTTACCCTTGATGAGCTTGAATCGTTAGAACAAAAGAAGCACAAAAACCCTTCTCGCAGAAACCCTAATTGTCCCAAAACTAACCACGACTAAAACAGCAGCCTAGGAACTCGAACACTATTTTTCCCACCTTCTTTACCTTCAAACTTGTCCAAGAAAAATGGTCTCAAGCTCTGGAAACTGGAAATCGAATTGTAAAGGGTTTTGGGAGTCGGTTTGTTTTTAATCGGTTATTAGGGATTATGTGAACCGAATTTTGTATATATACTTGATTCACTATTTTTCTTGTGGGCTTAATAATGCATTGGACTTAAAATAAATGGACTCTTAATAATATAAATTTATATTGGGCTTTTATTAATTAAATTCTTTTATAAATCTAATAAATATATTCGGCTAATTATTAAAATACATAATTGATTTTATAAAATTATAACCTATAAAATTAACTTTACAAAGTCATTCAAGATTTATTTGGATCATATGTGATATTTCTTATAAGTTTTCTGAATTTACATAGCTCATTTGGTATTCTGTTTATTTAATTATTCTTACTTTTGATCATAAGGGTATTTTGGTCTTTTTTGTGAATTTTAGAAATTCAGGTATTACAATTTCTTCCCCTCTAAAAAGAAATTTCGTCCTCGAAATTGAGCAAGACGGAATAGTACGGCGACAAATGTGGATTTCGAAACTTCATGGAATATATGACGAATGCTAATCGTATACTTAGTAAAGTATTAGCAGTAAAAGATGAGATAAAGAAAATTCAAAAACACGCTCTAACTTACACAGGTATCAAATGATGAAAACTATCATATGCATAGATGGAACGAATCCTAACGGTCTTACTAATCGCAGGAGTATGAGAAGACATACAGATCTAAGGCAGGCATAACAATCTATAGGTTAACGCAGATAATAACAACTTCGGATCCCACTGGTACAAAACTTATATGCAACAGATACCGACAAAAATCTCACAATTAAATACAGAGTCTCAACCCAATATGAAAAGTACCAAATAACGGATATAAGGCAAATATCCATACACCTACCAATCACAGGCATTTCCCAGACGTTGTATACTTTCAATAAGTTCAGATTATATGATCTCGGTATTATTACGTTGATCAGGCGTCATAATACTTGCATCACATAACAAGTTCTTATTGTCACTATACTTGGTCTCGGGTCATGACACAACACATAACGAATCTCCGAGCAAAACACACCATATAGAGATAATATACAGATAACAAGTAACCCTACTATAACAGACCAGATCACATACATACAGCATATACGACATCAAAACAACTTACCATACCATAACAAAAAGAAGGTAACCAATGCACAAAACAGTTCCTCATGACTCATTACTGACGATCCAGAAAGAAAAGCTGAGTTATACCAGAATGCTAAACGATAAAACTTCACGATTCAAACCGAGTTCTGAACGAATCAAAGAAAAGTAATGCCGATCAAAATCGCGTAGCAAGATATCAAACCGCCTCAAAACGCGTGACAAACGAATCAGAGTAACACACGTCGCGCCCAAATCATATGAAGTAGATGAACCTTCTCAGCCACCGGTCGAATCATGTCTTCGTCGTTGCGTCTTTGGTTGATTCGTCCAGCTCCCTCTAGCAGCATCCTAAAGTCTCCAACAGCACGGCAGTCGGGTGTGGCTTCTGCTTCACGAACCTCTCCAGCACAGGGACTGTTGCAGCAACGCAGGGTCGGCACCATCTTCTTTGGCTTCACGGGTAGTCTCCATCTAACGATCGACAAACGGACGAGCGAAAACAAAATAACAAAATTTGATGCGAAAAGAGGAGGGCCAACTCAGTGAAGACAAAAGAATATCGAAGTCGAATCTGAACGATAGTCAAAAGGAATCGAAAGATGTCTGAACAGACGGAAACCTAATGTCTACCCAATCCTCACAGGTCATAGCCTAAGCTCTAAGGGTCCTAAAACCTAGAGCTCTGATACCATAAATTGTAACACCCCGACCCGACAAGGGTAAAGATATCACAATACGGTTTCATATCAGAACTAAAATACTATACAATAGCGAAAGTCTTACAAAAATATTCAAGAGAAAACATAAATAACTAAACTTCAAAATAAATCTAAGATCTCTATAATCGAATCTCGCTCTCGTCTACTCTCAACCCAGATCAGCTATCCCATAAGCTCATCTTGAACGCTTAATACCTGCCGCAGGAAAAGAAAAGTGCGGCTGAGCTTACAAAGCCCAGTGAACGGATATAACGAAACAAAAGCTAAACAAAACAAAATATACAAATGACGAAATCAAAATAAAATAATGACAAGGGATCTTTTAGGATTCTGCGGAAGCACAAATATACAGAAATCCAAACAACCACATAACAGTTTAGACATCACATAGCACATTAATGACGCAAACACAAACATATCAGAACAACCAAACACATAGCATATCAAAATAACAGATTACGTATAAGCCAAACGGAAAGTCTAATGACTAACGGAAACACTTCCTAGTAAATAAACATGGCATTCATACAAATCAATTAATCAACATTTAAAGCACTTAATTCAATATTGCAGCAGCGGAAATAGCAGTCCAAATCATGGCAGGTCACATAGGCAATAAAACACTAACGTATAAGCAAGGTTCCCAAAATTAACTGAACAAATTATACATAACAAACTTATAGAATACTCACTTTCACACTAGCACATACATCCCATAGTTCAAAGAATTCACATAACGATAAACTAACATGACACCAGATGACAGCATATGAATCATATTAAAACAGATTAATTATGACCTAGCATAGTAGACGGTAGTCACATAAACATACAGAAGCATAAACACATACAATAGCATATAATAAGCCTCGCACATAATCATAAACACTTGAACATACCGAAACAAAATCAGAATACTTATCATAGAAATAACAAATAAAGATTTAGTTAACTACCACGAGCCCAAAACATATCATATCAGAAATATCTTTCTTATTCAGAAAGTAACCTCATAAACAAATTTGGAGTAGCTAGCTCCCAGAATTTTGTGAAGACGCGTATTGCACACGACATCATTCACCAGAAAACATATCAGATAACAGATCAGATCTAGAATGCATCCATACGCCCCACAGACAGATAGCGGCCATATTCCATACTTCGAGCTCATAAACAGATAACAGAAAGGGACGTGGCAGAACATCACTCTACTGCCCTAGAGTCATGTCAGAGGTGCATCACTGACACGGACATGGAACCCCCATGACTAGTTAATAATTTGGCTCGGGTGTCAAACTAACTTAGGTCAAACAAATGTTCAAATATAACATAAGTCTTAATCAAACACAAGGTTCAGCAGATAACATATCACTAACTCATATCATAAGGTTCATATTCAAATATAACAAGGTTCAACAAATATGCACATCAAAGTCTTCCTAACATAAAGTTCAAATCAGATAACGCATGGTTCAATAAAACATAGGTTCAGATAAGCAACAGATCAAACATTCAGAAAAGGGTTCATAGCAGTGGCATTGGAAACCCTAATAAGTAAAATGGAAAGACTAACGAAAGAACATCATAAGGAACCTTTACTAAGAAGGTCAGAATATATGTACGGTAACATAAGCGTCTTAAGGTAAGACAGAATATCCGTACCTTAAAGCAATTGAGAGAAAAGTAACGAATGAATGAATACGAAGATGTAACGTCGCGTCTCCTCCAACGAATCTACACGGATTATGATTTATTTAATACTTATTAGTATCATTAATATTATACCGGATTTATCGCATTAATACTTTTAGAGTTGTCAGAATATTCTCATTTTAGTGACAGACGAAATCACAACATTTTAGGGTATTCCTCATTAATTCATCAACTTCCTATTTAGGTTCTAGGGTTTCCCATACTCTTTAAATATTACTAAATATGCATTAAATTTACATATTACTTCTTTTAATGATTTCCCAATTTAACCTAGAACGTAAATGATAACAAACCGAAATTATCTCAAACTCATGCGTTGTCTCTACAAAAATCAACTTACACTTGTTGAACCCATAATTGCTCAGAATTTCAAATTACACCCTTGACCTCTTTAATTTCACAATCTAACCTTACTTTATCAGATTTTACACTTTTAACCCAAAGGTTTTAGAATTTACAAAACGTACCCTAATAAATTAAATACAATTCGAATGGCCCTTTAAATATCCAAAATTACATGTTTAACCCCCACACTTATTTTTATATGTTTAATACCTTTATTTTACTGTTCCCAAAAATCACTTTTAAGTTTCATAGTTTACAAAACCAACCCAAAACTTTTATTTAGGACCGAAAAGACATAATTCAAGTACAAACCCTAAACCTAATTTTAACCAATCATTAGCTCATCATTACTAATTCATTAATTACCTTCAATGATTACAAGAAAACCCTAGTTCATGCAAAACCCTAATCGTTCCTTTTTAAATCTTTCTTTTTTCCATGCTTAATCGAACCATAAAACTCAAAACAATTCACACAAGCTTCGAATTCATACATATGTATTTTATTCAGGTCTTATAACATGTAATAACTTCTGGAAAAATCAATTCATGATCTCTAAAAATATTATACGCCCAATCATTATTAATATACGATTTTAGGGTTTTAGGTTCCAAATAATTCCATACGACATATTAAACATGCATGGCCAATTTTTATGTGTTCCATATGACTTATAGGACTTAAATCAACATTAGGAACTTACCCTTGATGAGCTTGAATCGTTAGAACAAAAGAAGCACAAAAACCCTTCTCGCCGAAACCCTAATTGTCCCAAAACTAACCACGACTAAAACAGCAGCCTAGGAACTCGAACACTATTTTTCCCACCTTCTTTACCTTCAAACTTGTCCAAGAAAAATGGTCTCAAGCTCTGGAAACTGGAAATCGAATTGTAAAGGGTTTTGGGAGTCGGTTTGTTTTTAATCGGTTATTAGGGATTATGTGAACCGAATTTTGTATATATACTTGATTCACTATTTTTCTTGTGGGCTTAATAATGCATTGGACTTAAAATAAATGGACTCTTAATAATATAAATTTATATTGGGCTTTTATTAATTAAATTCTTTTATAAATCTAATAAATATATTCGGCTAATTATTAAAATACATAATTGATTTTATAAAATTATAACCTATAAAATTAACTTTACAAAGTCATTCAAGATTTATTTGGATCATATGTGATATTTCTTATAAGTTTTCTGAATTTACATAGCTCATTTGGTATTCTGTTTATTTAATTATTCTTACTTTTGATCATAAGGGTATTTTGGTCTTTTTTGTGAATTTTAGAAATTTAGGTATTACAGCTCACGTTGGGCTGTATCCATAAAAATGGCCTTCCAACATATAAATGTTGGGATGTTCCTCCAACGACTCACGTTGGGCTGTATCCAAATAATTGGCCTTCCAACATATAAATGATGGGATGTTTGTTTAAGTCTAGTCACTACACGCACCAAGTCTAAAGTATAAGTAATGTTGTTTGGCAAAAGAGTTTAAATGTTTGGATAAATAAGCATATATCTCGCCCCAAATAGTTTATAGGAATTTAAATGAGTTAAAGCGGGGTATGAACTCACCTGGTATGATTGATATGCTAACAAAATGAAGTGCACGAAAGTGAGGCTCGGAAACTATCCGCGACCTAAAATGAATGTTATGACTTGAGTTATGATATGTTGTCGTGAATGCATGATTTGAAAACGTATCACCCAATATGCTACTTGAAAACTAGTTATATAAAAATATTGTTACTTGAATGTGTGACGGTTCCTTGTCAAAAATAATTACTTTTGAGCTAATGGTAAAAATGTAGTTAAAACTACGTAACGGTTTTAGTAATTGACAAATCGGTTTACATCGGACTTGACGTAATATATACATAGGAAAACTAACTCGTTTTTAAGGTCCGTTTCTCCCGAAACGTCCGTTTAGGCCCTCAAAACCTTGATTAAAATTCTGACAGCTTACTACCGCTGTGAATAGTGTTTTCAGCACGTTTTTGACTCAAAGTTCGGTTAACCATAACTCACTCGTTTTAAGTCCGTTTTTCAAGTTCTTTATATCCACGCGAAGGTAATTAAGTGTACTAATATATTTTTAAACTTTGGAGATTTCACAGAAAATTTAAGGCCACTGTTTGGTCAGATGAAAATCGGGACTGCATGTACATTTTCCGGAAAATGGTAGTTTTTAAATCGTAACTTGAAAGCCACGTATCTTTTTCGTTATAACTCCGTTTTAGTCCGTTCAAAAGGCCACGTTCATGGATAAAAATCTATTTTCTAAAACTTTAATAATACTTATAAAAATGACTAACTTTTCGGAAAAATCATAAATTTCGACAGCGCTTCCGCGCTTATTTTAAACTTTACCATTTTTATCTACTTGTTTAACCACAAACTTCACCACAAAATCCCTTGAACTACACTTCACCAATCCTACTAAAATAAAATGCTAGTCGAACCATATATGATAAAAAAGACTATTTTTGAGGTTAAAACTAGTGTTTTCAACTTACTAATTAACATAAACTACATAAAACCTTTAATGTCAAAAGATGAAAACTCACTTTGTTGGTTCATTTTTCATTCCTCATATTTTTATAAACTTCTAACTAGTACATACTTGTTATAAAAATTAATAGGACACATATGGGTGATAACATTTGATAAACATGAATTAAAACTACAACTTGAGCAAATATGATCACATGGACTTCATAAAAATGCATGAAAATATATAAAAAGGTAAAAGATGAAGTTTTATGCTTACAAGTTACTTGATGAGGTTATAAGAACAAAGGATTTATCCTAAACACCCTAGGTTTTTATTCCAAAACCTTAATCAAGAGTGATACTAGAGTATATAAAACTTGACTTGAAAATTTTTGAAGAACTCCTCCTTGATCATTGATATGGCCGGTTCTAGGTGAGGAAGAAGAGGAGAGAAATTTGACTTTTCACTTTGAATGATTGAGTTTGTATGTGTAAAAAGTCTTGCACTTTGAATATAATGTGATATATGTAGATATTATGTACAAGGTTTTGGGTGACTAACCCATGTGGGTAGACATGTATGAAAGAAAGAAAAGAAAATGTAGCATTTGCTAAATATAATATAATGTATAAGTAGTTTAGTAATGTATAGTTATTTAGGGATAGATGGTAACTTTTATACACATTTGAGTATTTAGGGTAGCGTTAGCAAAAAAAATAAATTTTAACGAGTCAAGATAAAATATATAGAGGTCATAAAAATTATAAAAATACATTTCTTGTAAAATTTAAGTGAAATAATAATTATCGTGTAGTTTTTAAGAAAACCGTCGTAATTATATAAATATAACAATTTATATACAAAATAAATTTAAAGCACTGGTTAAACTCATTATATTATTTTTATAATCTTAATATGAGTATTAAAATATATCGGAATAATTTTTGGAAGTATTGAATCAATTGTTCAAAATAATTAATTACGCGATAGCGTTTATTTAATAAGAAAATAAACGTTTAATGAAAAATGCAAAACCATGCACGAACCGTTATGAAATGATGAATATGGAGTATGAGAAATGACCGAAAATTGAGAATTGTGACATTCTTCCCATGTCAGAGGAATCACGTCCTCGTGATTCAATCGATGATACATAAGGTTCTACCCTAAGGTTTCGCGAAATCAAGTGTATGGTCAAAGTGTTTATGTCAAAACTTATGCGTCTAGGGAAAACGTACCAGTTACGCATTGCGGGCTGCCTCGGTCCCTATATAGAATGCTCGACCTCGGGGTGGACTGATATTGAGTACAAGGTTTGGGTTATTTCCTTCAATTGCCACAGCTAGAGGAGCTTGCATCGGTGGCTTATTCAACTGAGGACAATTATTCCGGTAGTGATTCGGGCTGTTGCACTCGTAGCAAGTCCTTTGGTTATTCCTCATGTTGCCCGTGTTAACCGTTGTTACTGGTCTTGCACGCTCTCTACACTGGCTTGAAAAATGACTCGACTGATTGCATATTGTACATAAGCGGCAGGGCTTGGACTTCGGGTGATGATAAGCACATTTAGCACATTTGGGATGTGTACCCGCATACTCTCTTTGTTCAGTACCAGTTGCCACAAAAACTCTTGCCCTTTTGTTGTCTGCTACCACGTCTATCTGCTTATTCGACCCACTTGCTTCCTTCCTCTTATCACTGCTCTTCAAAGTACCATTTCTAACCATCTCGTCTGTCAGGGTTCCTGCCCTCAGTATCGCACTTTGTATTGTAGACGGCTCAGTTGTTTTCACGGTTCCACGGATTTCGGGGACAAGACCATATATGTACCTCGAGATTCTCTTGGACTCAGGGGTAACTAGATGAGGAACTAGTCTGGCTAACTCATGAAATCGGTCTGTGTAGGCTGCGTGACCAGCCCCTATCATGGAGTGGTGATAAAATTCATCCTCCAGTTTCTGCATTTCATTGTCCGGGCAGTACTCCTCTTTTAATAACGCCTTAAATTCGTCTCATGTCATGCCTGTAGCTGCCTCTCTGCCCCTAGCCTGTAGCTGTGTGTTCCACCATGTCAATGCCTTTCCTGATAGCAAGCAAGCAGCATAGTTCACCCTCTGATGTGTGGCACAATTGCTGATGTCGATCACTGACTCTGTCTTCTCTACCCATCGAGTATACGCCAAAGCACCTCCTATACCATCAAACTCCACAGGTTTGCATGCCAAAAATTCCTTATATGTGCATCCAATTCTGTTGTTGTTGTTGTTGGTGTTGTTGTTGTTACTGCCAACTACATTGTTGGTGTCGCCAGTACCGTTCCCGTTCCCGTGGTTTCCCGAGTTATTCATATGATTTCCAACTTGTGTGACAATAGTGGGAAGCAAGATTTGAAGTTGTTGAGCGATGATGGCGGCAAAATCAGGGTTTCCGCCAGCGTTGTTGTCATTGTTACCCATGTCGCTACCGCCTTCTCTACCTCCACGCCCACCTGTCCTTCCACTCCTTGGCGCCTCACCACCTCGACCAGTGCTGCGTGTTACCCTCTTTGGTGCCATGATCTCTGCAAGGGAAAGAACCGTTGAATTCCCAATGTCTATACTTAACGTTCTCAAACATAATACCACGCCACAAATTGGTTCCTAAGGTGTGCCCACACCGATCTACGTATGCGTGGTCGCATATGTCCACGTGGGTTGTGACACATTTATAATTATGTTGGCCACCATAATTATAATTGCCTCATTTCACACGTGTACACACCACCAAACATACATGTCTCGGCGATTGATGTTACTGGAATAGGTAGCCATTCTATCATCCGATTCTAAACGGTGGAGGAGGAATTTAGGGTAGGTATCTATGGAGAGTCGCAATTGGTGTATAGGAAGTTCCTTTAGGTGCTAAAGTCACGCTGAGGTTTGGTTGCCAACAGTTCCCAAAGTATCCTCAAGAGAACTCCCATCCTCGGGAAAAATCATCAAATCTATACAGCTATATAGTAACACTTATTTAGCTCGATCTCGTGTCTCATCAAACAAGAACTGTCACGAGATCAAGTAAGATAAGTGTTTATTACTGAGCTCCATATCTCTGATGACTCAACTAGATTTTGGGACTCCCCTATCGGTACAAGGAAACCATGTTATCTAATGAGGTGGGTCTAGACGAAATCTCTCAGAAAACATATGCGCACGAAAAGTGTGTAAGGTGATAGGAAAGGAAAGGATCGACGTGAAAGCGGTTATAGTCTAGGAACTAAAATGCAACCTAGTTCTCTATAACCAAGTCTCTGATACCAATCTGTCACACCCCCAAAATATCGCAGCGGAACGATAGAGTCATTGGGGTATGACGTCATAGCACAAAGTATGGATACAGAAAACGACCTCTATAATGAGACGTTTTGAAAAGTTCACCATTCGATTACATATGTTAAAGTTTACACCACAAGAAATCCCAAAGTTTGATAATACATAAAGAGTTTACAAAACATGTCGAATGATAATTGTTAAAAACACAAGACTCCAATGTATGCCATGTGACCCAAAAGCTCCATGAAATGCTATCACCTTATGACCTGAGATAAACATGCTAAAAAGTGTCAACACAAAGGTTGGTGAGTTCATAAGTTTGTAATAAAATGATCTGAAATACTTTGAGAAATGTTCACACAGCAAAGGCATTGTAAATCCACCCAGTTCCAAGTTCCGCCCATACAAAACTTGCAACATGTGTGTTCACAACCCATTGCCTAAAATAGAATGACAGTCATGAATATGCGCATTAAGGTAGTTAAAAGTATAAATGTCACCACAAGGGTCTTCCAACAACTCGTGTTGGGATGTTCCTCCAACGCTCACGTTGGGCTGTATCCATAAAAATGGCCTTCCAACATATAAATGTTGGGATGTTCCTCCAACGACTCACGTTGGGCTGTATCCAAATAATTGGCCTTCCAACATATAAATGATGGGATGTTTGTTTAAGTCTAGTCACTACACGCACCAAGTCTAAAGTATAAGTAATGTTGTTTGGCAAAAGAGTTTAAATGTTTGGATAAATAAGCATATATCTCGCCCCAAATAGTTTATAGAAATTTAAATGAGTTAAAGCGGGGTATGAACTCACCTGATATGATTGATATGCTAACAAAATGAAGTGCACGAAAGTGAGGCTCGGAAACTATCCGCGACCTAAAATGAATGTTATGACTTGAGTTATGATATGTTGTCGTGAATGCATGATTTGAAAACGTATCACCCAATATGCTACTTGAAAACTAGTTATATAAAAATATTGTTACTTGAATGTGTGACGGTTCCTTGTCAAAAATAATTACTTTTGAGCTAATGGTAAAAATGTAGTTAAAACTACGTAACGGTTTTAGTAATTGACAAATCGGTTTACATCGGACTTGACGTAATATATACATAGGAAAACTAACTCGTTTTTAAGGTCCGTTTCTCCCGAAACGTCCGTTTAGGCCCTCAAAACCTTGATTAAAATTCTGACAGCTTACTACCGCTGTGAATAGTGTTTTCAGCACGTTTTTGACTCAAAGTTCGGTTAACCATAACTCACTCGTTTTAAGTCCGTTTTTCAAGTTCTTTATATCCACGCGAAGGTAATTAAGTGTACTAATATATTTTTAAACTTTGGAGATTTCACAGAAAATTTAAGGCCACTGTTTGGTCAGATGAAAATCGGGACTGCATGTACATTTTCCGGAAAATGGTAGTTTTTAAATCGTAACTTGAAAGCCACGTATCTTTTTCGTTATAACTCCGTTTTAGTCCGTTCAAAAGGCCACGTTCATGGATAAAAATCTATTTTCTAAAACTTTAATAATACTTATAAAAATGACTAACTTTTCGGAAAAATCATAAATTTCGACAGCGCTTCCGCGCTTATTTTAAACTTTACCATTTTTATCTACTTGTTTAACCACAAACTTCACCACAAAATCCCTTGAACTACACTTCACCAATCCTACTAAAATAAAATGCTAGTCGAACCATATATGATAAAAAGACTATTTTTGGGGTTAAAACTAGTGTTTTCAACTTACTAATTAACATAAACTACATAAAACCTTTAATGTCAAAAGATGAAAACTCACTTTGTTGGTTCATTTTTCATTCCTCATATTTTTATAAACTTCTAACTAGTACATACTTGTTATAAAAATTAATAGGACACATATGGGTGATAACATTTGATAAACATGAATTAAAACTACAACTTGAGCAAATATGATCACATGGACTTCATAAAAATGCATGAAAATATATAAAAAGGTAAAAGATGAAGTTTTATGCTTACAAGTTACTTGATGAGGTTATAAGAACAAAGGATTTATCCTAAACACCCTAGGTTTTTATTCCAAAACCTTAATCAAGAGTGATACTAGAGTATATAAAACTTGACTTGAAAATTTTTGAAGAACTCCTCCTTGATCATTGATATGGCCAGTTCTAGGTGAGGAAGAAGAGGAGAGAAATTTGACTTTTCACTTTGAATGATTGAGTTTGTATGTGTAAAAAGTCTTGCACTTTGAATATAATGTGATATATGTAGATATTATGTACAAGGTTTTGGGTGACTAACCCATGTGGGTAGACATGTATGAAAGAAAGAAAAGAAAATGTAGCATTTGCTAAATATAATATAATGTATAAGTAGTTTAGTAATGTATAGTTATTTAGGGATAGATGGTAACTTTTATACACATTTGAGTATTTAGGGTAGCGTTAGCAAAAAAAATAAATTTTAACGAGTCAAGATAAAATATATAGAGGTCATAAAAATTATAAAAATACATTTCTTGTAAAATTTAAGTGAAATAATAATTATCGTGTAGTTTTTAAGAAAACCGTCGTAATTATATAAATATAACAATTTATATACAAAATAAATTTAAAGCACTGGTTAAACTCATTATATTATTTTTATAATCTTAATATGAGTATTAAAATATATCGGAATAATTTTTGGAAGTATTGAATCAATTGTTCAAAATAATTAATTACGCGATAGCGTTTATTTAATAAGAAAATAAACGTTTAATGAAAAATGCAAAACCATGCACGAACCGTTATGAAATGATGAATATGGAGTATGAGAAATGACCGGAAATTGAGAATTGTGACAATATTAGTTCAGATATGATGATGGTTTGTTCGGGGTACCTGAGACAAGCCATCAGTGTCATACACTGGGCCTGTATCACTCATGTGCAGCTCATGCATATTAGCCATCAACATAACAGCTGCATTGGCCTGCAAGTCCTCCATATCATCATCTGAGTCTGCATCTGCCATAAAGCTTTGTTCTTTGTTTGTGAGAGATCCACCAGCTTCATCCTTAAGAGCTAACAGAAGAGCCTCTTTGAAATAAGCATTGCCCCTAGTCCTTGGCTTTGGGCATGCATTAGCCAGGTGTCCCTTCTCATTGCAGTTGTAGCATCAAAGACCATTCAACCCATTCTGAGCATTTCCCTGTTCTACCACTTGAGCTCTGTTGTTATTCCTACCCATAGCATTAAAGCCTTGACCACCTCCCATTTGACGACCATAACCACGATTCTGAACTTCAACTCGTCCATTGTTCACAGCAGCCTGATTTCGTGTATTGGATGAGGAACGAATACGATTGTTGGATTTGTTTGTATAACGGCTAAAAGCATTAGCAATCATAACAAACCCCTGTTGCAATGCTTTGAACGGATCGGATTCCTCATTAGTTTGACTATGAAGTGCTTGATCATTGTTGTTGTTATAAGGAACCAATTGATTTTGTTGAGGTTGTTGTGATTGATCGTTTGGTGTTACTGAGGCAGTTGGTTGAGTTGCTTGTTGAGGAGGATAACTTTGTTGAGCATATAAGGCAAGTTGTTGATTTTCCGGATGTGTAGGTTGAGCAATTTGAGCACGGAGAATCCTTTCCCGATCAACTTCCTTTTCATGAGGCTTCAAGTAATCATACAACAATCCGTATGTAGAATGATGCATATTCTTCGCTTGACGGAGAAAGATGACATACTTCTCCCATTCAGGACCAAGACTACTCAGGAACTTAGTATTTATCCAAATCATTGATGATGTCTGAAAAACGATGATGATAAGACTCTAGTGTCTCTCCAGGTTCAATCATGAAGTGTTCATAAGCCAAGTAAATTTTGGATTCCAAATCCTCCTGATTGAGTACCGATCCTTCCATAAGAAGATGAATATGGTCCCACATTTCCTTTGCAGTCTTTTGAGCATCAACACTTCGAAGAATTGGGTTAGGTAATCCTAAAAGGATATATTGCATTGCAAGCTCATCAGCTTCATAGTGTAGAAGTTCTGTTGGATTTAGATCTGCAACATTAGCAATGTTTGTTTGTTCATCTCGTGGTGGAATAGCAGTAGGATCTCCGGGTACAATGACAGTAGGCATCTCAAATGGACCTTCCAAGATAACCTTCTTTAAGAACTTTCCATGTGGCTTCTTCAGATCACAAAACCTAAAGAACCTTATCACCCATTGATCGTAGTTTCCTGGAGTGAGCATTGGAGGTCTATCAAGTGATCCAGCCTCATGAATTGATTGTTGGCTGCTTAAAGCTTCACACATATTTGCAAACCAAGTGGGTTCCTTCATAGTGTTCCTTGATGGATGTTGATTAAAATCATTTGTGTAGGGTTGAACTTGAAGACTTGGCGGTGTTTGAACCATTTGTGGTGGGGGAATTGCACCAAGTTGTGGAGTATGTTATTGATAAATAGCTTGTTGTTGATTCCATTGTTGATGTTGTGGACTTAGTTGTTGTTGTCGTTGAGGATAAGTGTAAGGGAAATAGTTAGAGTATGGTGGTTGAGACATGTTGAAAAACTTGTGTTGGTAAAAATGGATCTTTGTAGTCGAATGAACCTTTGTTGATGTTGTGTCCTTAGGCGTAGAAGAGACAAGAACTAAAGAGCACTTATGCGTAAAAACACCAAAGTTACGCGTAACAATAAGGAGTTACGCGTAGGATTTAGCTTACGCGTAAGTAGGAAAAAGCACTAAAGTTAGGCGTAGGCAAAAGTTAGGCGTAGAAAGTTAGGCGTAGGATTTTCTTATGCGTAAGACTAGGCTTAGGCGTAGGAAAAATCTTAGGCGTAGGATTTCTACGCGTAAGCTTATGCTTATGCGTAATTTTAGGGTTTTTGCCTAAATGATCTTTTACACTATCACAGTGCAAGAGATATCCAAAGTCGACGTATTTTCAGACTTATCCAAGTAAGAAAACACGGAATAAACCACGAAAATGAAGATCAAACCAAGGAAGCACTTACGCGTAGTTTTAGGGTTTTACTACGCGTAGAAATGCTCAAAATTTTGATTCTGTCCAAAAGTGTTTCTAAACCAGTTTTTGTATGATAAAATAGCTTCAATAACACCAAAATACACAAAAGTGTGAAACTTGATGAACCAAAGCACTCAAAACAGTTATGCGTAGAATGATACCCTAATTAAAAAACAAGCTTAGAAACGTATATCCACGCGTAAAGGTTGAAACTTTTTGCCAAAAACAAGTATTTTGACACCTTAAAACGTTGAAAGTACAAGAATTTTGGATTAAAAAGTGTAAAAAACAAGTTTTTAAGCGAACCAAAGTATCACTCGTTAGTTTTACGCGTAGGACCAAAACCCACTTCAAAAACAAAACGATTCACCCAACTAGTAGGCGATTGATACCATTGTTAGGTCACTAGTTTTACAAACACAAGCTAATAAGAAAGATAGAGAGGCGATTGAACAAGTAAACAAACACAAACACACGTTAGACTAAGACCGGTTATGCGTAGAGTGTAGGTGAAAGAATAACTTGAACAACCAACCTTCAAATGAAGGTTAATACAAAGTATTTATAGGCAAGGAGCTAGGGCAACACTCCCACTCCTTCCCTTTTCCTTATTGGACATGGGCCTAAGCTTATGGGCCTTCTACATAAGCTAGACCTTAAACAAACATAAATGCCATAATAAAGCTAACTATTACATATTAATTACTAACATTTGATTATGGTTTAGGAGTGATTCCGACAGATGCGCTCAGATTCAGACATTTACGCCTCAGATTCAGATTCAGATGTGCTATTCAGATTCAGAGCCTTTTAAAAAACAAACACCACCTAAACTGCAAAAATAATTCTTTTGGGTTGTGTATTTTCGCAATAATCATTTCTATCTCAAACCTTCACCATTAAACATCTCCAAGTCCACAAATCTTTAGCAATAATCATCCCTGAGCATTAACGTCGTTAGTTTTACCCGTTAAGTGTTAAATAATATTTTTCCGTTAGTCCCTCCGTTAATATTTTTTGCACCGTTAGTCCTCATTTTACGTTTTCGTCACTTTTTTACGTTTTTGTCCGTTTATACTCGTTTTCGTCCGTTTTTATATGTTTCGTCCGTTTTTTTTTTTTTTTTTTTTTTCGTTTTTGTCCCTTTTTTTTGTATGTATTCGTCCGTTTTTTAACGTTTTCGTCCGTCTTTTTTATGTTTTTGTCCGTTTTACTCGCTTTTATCCGTTTTCATATGTCCCGTCCGCTTTTTATCTGTTTTCTTCCGCTTTTTATCCGTTTTCGTCTGCTTTTTATCCGTTTTCGTCCGTTTTTTATATGTATTCGTTCGGTTTTTTTTACGTTTTTTACGTTCTCGTCCGTCCCTTTTTTACGTTTTCGTATGTTTTTTTACGTTTTCGTATGTTTTTTACGTTTTTGTTCGTTTTTACTGGTTTTCGTCCGTTTTTATATGTTTCGTCCGTTTTTTATTCGTTTTTTACGTTGTTGTCCGTTTATATACGTTTTTGTCCTTTGTCCTTTTTTTTTTTTTTTTTACGTTTTTGTCATTTTTTTTACGTTTTTGTCCATTTTTTACATTCTCGTCCGTTTTTTTACGTTTTCGTTCGTTTTTTTACGTTTTTGTCTGTTTTTTACGTTCTCGTCCTTTTTTTTACGTTTTCATCTGTTTTTTTTACGTTTTGTCCGTTTTTACCCGTTTTCGTCCGCTTTTTATCTGTTTTCGTCCGTTTTTTATGTGTATTCGTCCGTTTTTTTTATACGTTTTTTATGTTCTCGTCTGTTTTTTTTACGTAAAAATATGGACGAAAACATAAAAAGTGAATAGAAAGCGGACGAAACATATAAAAACGAAAGAAAACGAGTAAAAACGGACATAAACAAAAAAATACGGAAGAAAACGTAAAAAAAACAGACGAGAACGTAAAAAACGGACGAAAACGTAAAATAACGGACGAAAACGTAAAAAAACAGACGAAAACGTAAAAAAATGGACGAGAACGTAAAGAACGGACAAAAACGTAAAAAACGGACAAAAACATTAAAAAAACATACGAAATCGTATAAAACGGGAAAAAAAACTCAAAAAACAGACGAAAACGTAAAAAAACGGATAAAAAGCATATGAAACATATAAAAACGGGCGAAAACGATTTAAAACGGACAAAAACGTAAAAAACGGACAAAAGCGTAAAAAAAGGACGAAAACGTAAAAAACGGACGAAAACGTAAAAAAAACAGACGAATACATACAAAAAACGAACAAAAACGGATAAAAAGCGGACTAAACATATAAAAACGGACGAAAACGAGTAAAAACAGACAAAAACGTAAAAAAGTGACGAAAACGTAAAATGAGGACTAACGGTGCAAAAAATATTAACGGAGGGACTAACGGGAAAATATTATTTAACACTTAACTGGTAAAACTAACGACGTTAGTGCTCAGGGATGATTATTGCTAAAGGTTTGTGAACTTGGGGATGTTTAATGCTGAAGGTTTGAGGTAAGGATGATTCTTGCGAAAATACACAAACCACAAATATGATTTTTGCAGTTTACTCTAAATATTATATAACACAAATAAAAATAATTAAGATAAAAAAATATATATATATAGATTTTAAAAATTAAAACTGAACAATTAATATAAAATTAAGGTAATAATAAATAAAACACAAACCTTTCAACCTTGACTTTTATATGTATTTTATGGTCATCTTATCTTTACGCTTTTTAACCATTTTGTTAATATCAAAAAGCAAAATAGACTTGTACATAAATAAAATAAACACAAAAGTCAAAATTTAAAAAAATTTGTGTTTTCATTAAAATAAAAATAAAATAAAGTTACACAATATATTATTTTTTTATTATCCTAACATTTTTTTAGGTGTTGTTCATTTATTAAGAGGCTTTGAATCTGATTCGCACATCTGAATTTAAAAGTTAAAATCTGATTCAATCTTAATCTGAATAAGTGGTTGAGAAAGTTGAATCTGAATTAAATTTGTTTTTGTAAAAATGTTTAAATGTGTTAAACTATATGTTTTTACATTTTAAATATAAACAATTGCATTCACGCGAGAAATAAGCTTTATTAAACATAAAAAAAAATTATAGTACAATCGATAAAGGTCAGAAGTATTTTAGACAAAACATTCAATCTTATGTATATTTGACAACATGACACTGTTTAGATTAGACTTTTTCAAAATGATTAACTAAATGAGTTTAAATGAGTTTGGTTAGAGTTGAGATATATAAGTCCGTTAACCTAAACTTTCTAATTTGAACAAAATATGAATTGTCAGATAATTATTATCATATTTTACATTCTTAATCTAACATAAAATATGTAATTATTCAACTTAAAAGGTATTTTTTAATACAAAATACAAAGTAAAGTAAAATAAAATAATAATAATAACGTAAAGTGCTCACAAAATCAAAACATGATAACTATGGTGTAATTTTGGTAATTAAACATTCTCTGACACGGACTCTTTATAATATTTCTTTCATTCTCTGTAAGTAATACTATCATTGCGGCGGCGGGTACACTGAAATGAAATTTTCCCGGTGATTATGTATTTTAGTTTATTATGTTCTTTTTTACAACAAATTTACGGAGATCAATAATTTTGTTTAGTTCGTGCCTGTTCGGGCTCGAGCCCGTTTGGCCCGTTCTCGTCCGAACTCGACCCCGTTTGACCGGTGCCCTTTCGGGCTCGACCCCGTTTGGTCGGTGCCCTTTCGGGCTCGGGCCCATTTGGCCCGTTGCCCGTTCGGGCTTGAATATACTTTATTATTTGTATTAGTGACATTTAATGCACGAATTATGTTTAAGTTGGTTGTGCAATATGCTTGATAATTTGTATTTCTTGTGCAAGGGTTGTTTTAATAACTGCATTAATTGTATTTATTGACCTGTTAATTAATTGACTACATTAAATATCTTGACCACATTAATAGTGCTTTGTATTTTGTACATTAAGCTTTAAGACTTGTAAGTCTTAAAATTAAGATTGATGAGAAAGATCATTAATCGTGCATTGTGTATTGTACAATAGGCTTTGTATTTTGTAAGTCTTAATTTTAAGACCATAAGGAGAGAGATTCATTCCTCTAATATAAGTAGTATAGATTTCTATCTATAAGTAATATTTTTAATTTTAAAACTAACAATCTTTGTTACATTTAAAAACTAACGAAATAAATAATGTTGTTTATCTAAAATAGGAGTGTTAATCGGGTCGGGTTGATCAGGTTCAAGTCAAATCAGGTCAGATCAAGTATGGTCAAAGCTAAAAATAACATATCCGTATTTGAATTCAGGTTAGTTGGTTCGGGTTTTGGTCAACCCGAATATGAGTAAAATGGTACTGCCAATTTGTATTAGTTTAAATAGAGAATTTAAAGAAATTTATTAGAAAAAAAAAAGAGTCAATTCCAACCCGAGTTAGCCAAAAAAATTTCAACCCGATACCCGACCATATTTAGTATTTGGTTACATGGGTTGACCTGAATAACCTGAATTAAAATTTTGACCCGAGTAACCCGACCTGAATAAGCCTAATCGGTTTGGGTCGGGTTTCTTCACACCCCTACACCCATATATATAAAAAAAAAAGTAGAAAACATAAGCCCACAAACAAATTGACGCTGCACGGATAATCGTCAAATTATTCAACAAGCAACAAAGTGAAGCACTAGTGTTAGGCAATATGAAGAGTACATAGAGCAAAACAGGTAAACAGCCATGCACGATCGGGTCGACCCACAAAGCTTATGGTCTACAATTCTAGAAGGGATAATGGTCTAAAAATGTCTTAATATTAAAACATCAACTAGGTCCAAGCTGTGAAATATGATCTTTCCGAAATCCTATCTCGGATCATAACTCAAAGGTTCATTTCAGCAAACGGATAGCAAAAGCACCATGTGTTATCACTTACCAGTTACCACCATTCATTTCCATTTATGGGTATAGCAATGATTTTTACCGCCCGTGATGCACGTCGGGAGCATGAAAGGATTTCTTCAATCTCATACTCTTCGTCACACTGAAGCTTGTGGAAGATTATAGTCACCTTCCTCAGCATAGGTGACTTGGCAAGGATAAGTTTTATTAAATCCATTTCAGCTGTTGCATTGCCAAAGCTTGTAACCTCTAATTCAGTCAGATGCTCCAACCAAATATCTGAGTACTTTTCAAATGATGTAAAGATGGCCGGGGGACCCCGCTTAGGTCTCTCAAGACAGATTTCGTCATCTATAATCTACATTCAGTAAAAATCTTTCACATGAGCGTCGTTTGACATAAGAATAAAACACAAATATGATGCAAACTTGCAAAGTAATTACCTCCACCCTAAGTTTTTCCAACTTTGGGGAGCTTCGGATCAAAAGAAAAAGATTAGGTAGACCCTCATTGTGAAGAAAGCAAACATATTCTACACACAAGTATTTGAGATGGACTAATGCGGTTGGAACCTCTTTTGGTACTCCGTCTGGAGCAAAACACTTGAACAATAGCCAAAACATAGGTTAATAAAAAGCAAATAAAGAATCTCAAAGTTGAATCAATATATATATAAATTGCGGATAATAATATTACCTCAATGATGCCACACCGTAAAGATAGATTTTCAACAGCCGGTAAACACTCAAATAGGTTAGTAATCGTGGAATCATCACTACTTGCGACAGTACCAAACTCAATTTTCTGCAGCACACAATATTCAGAATTTCAGATAAGTTATGAAAGTTAATGAATATGGATATTCTACTTTACGAATAATTTACCATAGTCACGGTCTTAAGCATTGGACAGTTGGATAGGAGATGTGTAAGTGTCTTTGTAGTTGTCCATAATCCATACACATATAAGCTTGTCAGACCACCAAATCCACTGAATGCTGGTCGATGATTGATACTACAACCACTAAGATAAAGGCCGGTTAACTGAGTCATCGAGAAGAAAGATAAGGGTAAGCTATAAACCCCATTTAAGTCGAGTGTTAATTTCTTGACATCAGTTTTCCTTGACAGATAAAATATTATACGGTCAATCTCAACACATGAGTCATCACCGGTGATCATTTTGAGGGAGAATTCATGTATTGGACCCATGTGCATTAACAGAACTTGGCATATATCATATAAAAATTTACTCTTTTTGTCCATCTTTTGCCTTTTACTTGCTTGGGCTATTGGTTGCTCCTCATCAGACGGCTCATCCTCATCGGACGACTCAGCCCCATCAGACGACTCAGCTTCATCAGCCGACTCAACCCCATCACTCGACTCGGCTCCATCACTCGAAGCTTGAAACTTCTCCTCGATAAACGTAAGTTTAGGAATTTTGTTCCAACGGTACCTCCATTCCCTAGAGAGGATACTTGTCCTTACTGCCTCTTCAATCGGTAAAAAACACAAAATGATTTCTATTATACTTAAAGGAATATTGCTGATCCGATCCATCTCAGAAGATTCTAAAAAAAAGATGCATAAAAGATAAAATCAGTTAAATACACAAATCAAAGAAGCCCAATACAATATACTTCAATTTCAGCATCCTTACGAGTTTTGACATAAAACATGTCAGTTGTCAAACAATCAAACATGAAGCATAGATATATTAGCAAGCCGATATGAATGTTAAACACAGTCAAATGTACAGAAACATGAGAAAGAAAAATTTTATGAGAAAAGAAAGTCAAATAAGGCACAAAACAGCTTATAAAGTATATTTATGGGATTATGATGCACCTAACAAAATATTAAGATTAGCACAACACACAAAAGAAGTAGATAGATGAGTTGTCGTACTAAAAAAGACAGGTAACTACCGTTTGCACTTTGAGTAACAACATAATGTAATAGTGATGAAACGGGTGTTTAGCTTATGTAGATGTGAAAAAGCTTACACACCTACCTTTTTTCGGCTGGCGACCTTTTATAGTTGAGTGTATTGCTTATTTAAGGTCATAAGCTCAACTTGATAAGCTCATAAGCCCAAATTAGTAGGCTTAGGCTCATAAGCCCGGTATAATAAGCTAACACAAAGTCAAAACACCCCTTAAATTTCAAGCGACTGCCAATCATTTACAATCAATCATGCTAATTACCGTATGCATTTCTTTCTCCTAATCATAAGATTCCCCCTTCCACCCAACAAAAATTGCACCAACTAATAATACATAACGACCCCTTTTACCTTGTTATATAGTAGTACACTGGTACTATATGGGATTGATATATTTCGTATATGTAAATCCTAATATAACATTCAAGGGTATAGCAATACAACAACAACTTAAGGAAACAATCCCGCCGGAGCGGGATATGGGGAAGGTAGAATGTAGACAGATCATACCCCTACCTCTAGACTAAACCCGAGGGTAGGAAGACTACTTTTAGGAAAAACCTCCGGCAAGTCTACGTGTGAGGGTGATAGTGCTCAAATATATGTCATATGTGGAAGTAAGGGTGCTCACGGTCTAAAAACCGGACCGGACCGAGACCGAGTTAGGCAAAAACTCTAGACCGAGACCGGACCGAATGTGGTCGGTCCAGACCGGTCCGGTTGGGCCTTATGTCGGTCCGGTCCAAATAGGCTAAATATCCGGTTTGTACACCGACCAAAATAATGAAAAACACTAGACCGAGACCGGACCGTTGGTCCTTCGGTCCGGTCGGATTTCTCACCCTTATGTGGAAGAGTGAGTGTGTGAAATTACACCGTTATAAAAGTTTAAAATAATAACGACGTATAAGCAAACACAAATAAGAGCATAGAATACATAAGAGTTATTGTATAAAAATGACAAGCTATATATAAAAAATTAAAAATATTTTTACACATAACAAACGGGTAAACGGATGATGTTTTCCCTAATCAGGTTACCCTGTAACCTAAGACTTAGACGTAAGCGGCCTAACCGGGCAATCCTAAATGTGTGACTTGTGAGGTTTGAACCACTGACCTCTTGTTTCAAGGTCAAGTGCCTTACCACTAGGCCATTTCGTGATTATTAATTTGTACACATAACACATTCATATATTCATAAACGCGAAAATGGCATAAAAAGGTATTAATTTTAGGTACTTACTTTTTTACCAAGACAAATGAGAAGAATGTAATAGTACTATCCTATGCTAAGTGACTATTTATCTCTAAATCTATGAAAACAAATAGCACCCACTACTGTATTGCAACGAAATGCACATTAAATAAAACAAAATGAGTAATAATATAAATAAAAAAAAATGTATGAGAAATAAACCGGTGTAGAAGCAGTGGGAGGCGGTGGACGGTGACCGCCGTGGAGGAAGGGGGTAGGTTTACCGCCCTTTTAGATTCTAGTACTACTACTACTATATCTTTTTGTTTTCAAGGTTCAAATAAACCTTTTTTACTTTTTAGATTGAATAATTAATTGCATTTTTGGTTCATGTGGTATGCCACAGTTTTGTTCCTTAAAACTTTGAAAGTGCAATGGAATAGTGGACGTCCTCATTTTAAAGTTTTCCTTGCATTTTTGGTCCCTGTTGTATGGCCAAAATGCAAATTTGGTCCCGACCAAATTGCAAATTTGATCCGTAAAACTTTAACACCGTTTGGGCCCAGGGGACCAAACATGCAACCGAAACTTCAAAATAAGGACGTTCAACGCACTTTCAAAGTTTTAAAGACCAAATCTGCAATTTGGCCATACCACAGAGACTAAAAATGCAATTAACTCTTTTAGATTTTAAGAGGTCCCGCGCGATGCAGGTGTGGCTATCTGTAATTTAATTTTTACGAAAATAATTTATTTTTTTTGTACGTTTTTTTTGCAATAATTTTATCGTTTAGTTAGTTTGTTTAATGACTATATGAAATGACAAAAGATTGATGATTTGTACTATGTATTTTAATATTTGTATTTAGAGTAAACTACACCATTCGTTCTTGTGGTATACGTTAACCATCAAGTATCGTCCTTTGACCAAAAAAATTGCACCGTTGGTTCTTAACTGCGAAACGTTATCCGCCGTTAGTCCTTCAGTCTAACGGTCTTCACTAACGCTCGTTAACCAGTTAAATGTGATATACATGTAAGGGTATTTTTGTCCTTTTACCCTTAGCTTTTTTAGAAAGTACTAAACACATTACTCATATCTACTATATTATCATTCACCTAATTTTTTTCTCTCTCTCATCATCTCTTTCTTTCTCTATTGCTTCTACATTTTTACAACCAAGTATCTACTTTTTTATGACCAAGATTATTAGTAAATGTTTTGATTTGATGATAACAAACCAGTATGAACTTTTACTTTGTCATAAAATTCCGATCCTTAACAACCAAAATCACATGTATCTTAGTTTTCATCTAACCAAAAACATCACTAATAATCTTATCATCTTCAACAAACCTAAAGCCAACCAGCCAAGTCAACTGTAGCGACCACCCACATACGCGGTCACCACCACCACCGAGGTCAAAAGCATCCACATCCGCGCCACCAGTCGCTTCCATTTCCATCAGTAGTACAATATGTAATATCAATCAAGTTTTGTTTTTGTTTGGTGGTTTAATTGGTGTGGATGATTTTTTGATATGGGATTTTGCTATAAGTGGTTTTTGGAATGGATTATTTGTTGTGGGTGTCAAGAAAGAAAGCAAGGTGTTTAAATAAACAAATTACCGCAAGATCTCAAACGAAAAATCTAAACAAATGGGTGGCAGCCGTGGGTTCACCGGTGGTGGTGGCGGTGCCGGCGGCGGACCTACATGTTAGGTGGCAGCTGATATGGGCGGTGGTGATGGCGGAGGAGTGGTGGGTTTCTAATATATGAGTTTTGGGTTATTATATATCCCTCCAAAGATGCAAAATTGCATATATATCATTTGTATGCATAAAAATCATTGTATTATGTGCATCAAAAACTTGTAAGAAGGATATATATGAAATTATTCACTTTTGAAGAGATATATATGAAATTCACCCATTTTTGTTTCTTTTTTTCACTATTTTAGTAATTCATTAAAAAAGTATATCTGTAAATGACAAAAACTCATCTAGACCTGAACCAAACTCATCCACACCCTAACCCATTTAGACTTATATTTCTAAAAGACTAATCGAAACCAGTACCCGTTTAGACCAAACATATCTAAACCCGTGAGGCCGTGACACAACCCGACCCAAACTACCTATCATCATCATCATCCATTTAACAAGCTAGTAAACCAATAAAACGAGCTGACCTTTCTTTTTAATAGTTCTCAAATTTATCAAGAAGCCCAATTCTAACATGGGCACCCGCTACATAAAGTTAACCCAAACACACATGGGAAACAAACAAACATACACTTTATAAACCCTCACCACACTCTAAAACCCCCCAAACCCCAAAACCACCATGGCTGAAAAACCTTCTTCCCCTCTCCAACCAAATCCCTCAATCATCGATTCCCATTCCCATTCCCACATGGGTATGATTCCAGAATACACAAACACCACCCATCTTCTAGAACTAGGTCAAAACAATGACACCCACATCACCAATCACCAAATTAATGAAAACAAAAATATGGGTTTTGTTGCAAATTGCAATTTAGATAATACCCAGATCACCAATTTTACTGATTTGCCAAAAAGTGACCCACTTTATGGTCAAGAAGCCCAAAAAAATGATACCCAGATGACTAATTTTACTGATTTGCCAAAAAGTGACCCACTTTATGGTCAAGAAGCCCAAAAAAATGATACCCAGATGACTAATTTTACTGATTTGGCAAAAAGTGACCCACTTTATGGTGAAAAAGTGGAAATAAATGATACCCAGATGACTGATTTTACTGATTTGCCGAAAAGTGACCCGCTTGATGGTCGAAAGCGAGAAGAAAATGAAGGGTTAGTTGGGAATGTGAAGAAAGAGAAAAGGGTGAGGAAAAGAGGAAAAGGGGCGAAGAAAGATGTGGTGTGTGATTTTGAGAGGGTGACAGTGTGTGATTGTGATAAGAGAGGTGATCGGGCGAGAGTTGTGTATTTGAGGGATGAGATTGAGGCGTTGAGGTATGTTGGCGTTGAAGAGCAAAAGAGGAAGTGGAGTGAGGTTTATTGTGGGCTTGGAGATGTTGTGGCGAAGGAGTATGATTGTTTGGTTGGTTTTAAGGATGATGGTGGTGATGGGAGTTACGTGGATTTTGATCCGAGGACGCGTTTTAGTAGTAAGAAGGGCGGTGTTACTGAAATAAGTGGTACGTTTTTTTATCTTTGTGATATCATAAAATAGTTTCAAAATTCAGTCAGTGTTTAATATTGTCACATTGCTCCGGCAGGATTAGGTATTGTTGCTGTTGTTGTTGACATTTTTGACATTCAATGGTGTGATTGTTTAGAATAGATTATTTTGTGTGTGAATGTGGCTTATTTGAGTTGGAACTAGGAGAAGTGTGTCAATTTGCATCACTTAAGCTTGACTAGAAATTACGTGTTTGACCACCACGTGTGATCTTTACGACTTAGGTTGAAAATTATAGCAAGTGGTGGAGAATCACACGCTGTAAGGAGAAAAGTAACACATTTCAATTCACATTCATAGGAATATTATGAAATAGAGCATTGATTGGCATGACTAATTTGCATGCCTACAAGAGGATTGTGCCACTACATATAAAAGTCCTTTATATTTTATCCTGTTATACATGGCGGCTTGGCAGGTTCAACCATTAACATAAGTTTTAAAATTATGGCTAAAATACTACGCCTTCCATGTAGGTCTCTCCCATGCTTGTATTGAAACTTTAGATGCTAACAACTTAGAATTGAATTCCCTTTCCGCAAGCAAAAGGTTTGTTAACTGGAGGATTAGTATGGTTGCGTCTAACAATTTGTATAGATGGTCCTAAATTTGTCTTTCCTCAAAGAAAAAAAGTTTCTTTTACTGTGATTTTTTATTCATGAGATATGATCATCACACTTAGATAAACTATAAAGTCGTTCATCGGTTTGAAGGTTCAGATTAGGCTCCTTTGTGTGTCAATCACTGAATGTGACTTATTTGAGTTGGAATTGGCAACAATGTGTCAGTTTGCGTCACTCAAGTTTCACTAGGAGTGATAATTACGAGTTAGGAATAAAACTTAGTAGGGGCATATTAGCATACAATGAAGTTCCAGACGCTTAATGTAGATAAGTAACATAATTCAGATTACATTTATAGGGTTATTATGATATAAAGGTCCTTTGTATTGGATGCTGTTATATATTGCAGGTGAAACCAGAAACTTAAATTTTAAATAACGTCTTGAGTACTGTGCCTTCCTTGTAGGTCTCACCCACGTCCGTATTGAAACTTTAGATGGTAATAAGTTAGATTTGAGTCCCCTTCCCCAAGCGAAATGTTTGTTTTTTTAAGAATTAACATGGTCCAGTCTCACGAATTGTGTAGATGGTCATATAAATTTGTATTCATGAAGAAAATTTTTTTTTTTTACTCTGGCAGTACAATCTTGTTTCACCTAAGATGCTGATACGTTTCAGGTAACGAGCCTGACAACAACAAGAAAAATACGGACCAAATGGATCATCTCTCTGGTGTAAATGGTGGTGATTTAGATGTAGAGGAAGATTATTATGAAGATGAATACAGTGATTCAGAAGATGTTAGCATCCAAAGACCTGCTTTCTATGTTACTGGAGAACCTGATTTTGATTCCGGGCCTCCACAAGATGGACTCGAATATCTTAGGCGAGTCAGGTAAATGTTCCACCTTCATATTTTGAATTATGAATACTTCTTACAGATGTGTCACTTTCGACCCATTTATTATTTATAACTGGGTTGATCTGAGTTACACTTTATCTCAAACGGGTCAATTCAATTAATATACAGATAAAAATGAAACGGGTATTAGTCGCTAAAGTGTTAAAGTGTTAATGAATTGGCAGGTCAACCCATCCCATCCAATCTGACCTGACCCCATTTTGACTTGCCCATCTTCCCACCTCTTGTTATGGTTACAGGTTCTTGTGTCCTTTATCTTAGTGTCTCTAATTGTTGCTATGCCCTGAAAAAAGGGTAGTTTTTGGTACTGAACAAAAAGATGATGGTTATTCTAATGTCCTATTTTTGTCATAGATGGGAGACATCGCATATACCAAAGGTGAAAGTTGCAAAGGTTGAAAAGAATGTGTTGAACAAAGAACAAACTGTGTATATGCCCAACATCCCTGATATTGCAGCTTGTCCAGAGCATTTAATGCCTTCGAAAGAGTGGGAAGATGTTTTTCTTGCTGACTTTTCGAAGCTAAGGCTGGTAAGTTTGTCTTTTTTACAGGTTTTTTGATTGATTGTACAGAAAATGCAAATCATCTACAAATGCGTTTAAAAAGTATATTGGTCGAAAGTCTTTCATTGATACCACATATATGATGCTCCAAAGACCAAACAGCATACAAAAGTTATCAGTGACATAACAAATTAGTCTAATGCCCTTTAAATCAACTGACGTATTTAGTCCTAAAGTTATTAGTGATACATTGCCCGGAAAGGGAGGGGACGATACTCATCCGGATTATCTTTTATTCCTTCCAGTTATACGGCTAAAAAAAAATTTACGTCATAAATTTCCTGAATCAGTTGATTATAATGATTAGAGTATTATTGCAACATGTAATTTTTCTAATCTATTTCGAGGCTAAGTAGTTACACAAATGAAAATATATAATCTCTGAGAAAGTATGTGTCGAGAGAACCGACCCACACATTAACTTTCCTCTTTTGACCCAATCCGCTTGCCCTGTCCCATTTCCGCCTCTAGTCACTTTTTTTTGAGCAACTTTGATTTTTGCTATTTGATTCGCTTGTTCTCTAATTTCAGGCATTATCTCAGAATGAAGTTTCTGCTTCTACAATGTCTGGAGGAATCGAATCAATCCCTCTTGCACACAACATTATCGAGAATGTGATACAAGAAAATCTTGATTCATATCAGGCAGATGATGGCACCATTTTGATGCAAGAAAATCTTGATTTCATCCCAACAGACAACACGACCGCTACCATCTATGACTTGCCTACCTTGCAAACGATTATGGATATGGAACCTGTAGCTCGTGTCACAATGCTGAGGAAACGAATATCATCTTTGGAGACCCTAAGCTCTTTGGGGAGAACCGATTGTGCATGGCTGTTTGCTCTTTGTGCAGCCATTGATACTCCTTTAGATGCAGATACCAGTGCTTCTCTTCGTTGCTTGTTGAGAAAATGTGCTGCCTTGCGTGCTGAAAAAATGTGTCTTGATGATGAAGTTATCATGCTTAATATCTTAGCGACTATATCAGGCAAATATTTTGGTCAGTTGCAAAGCAATTAGTCGAAACAAACAAACAAGTTTTTTATCGACTTTTTATTGTTTAATGGTACAGTTGAGTTTTGATCTGAGATCGGATTATTTTTATGATATATTACCCAACTTGAGTATGCATACGATTCGATAAATTGTAGTTAGTTCCATGATTAGTTCACGAATCTATCATAAGAGTTCCAAGGTTTAAATAACTTGCTTTTAGTTTAGTCGCAAAATCTATGAATCGCCCGCCGAAAAAACTTGTGTTCATGTCTAGGATATACAAAACACAGAGTATTTCTGCTGATAAAATAAACACCATGTTGTCGAACACATAAAATAAAATAAACTGTGACTGTTTACCATGTGTTCGACAACATGGTGTTGATGTAGGTTGGTTCCACATTGACTGGTCGAAGGTTATTATTCCAAGACACGCGATTCATCTTTGGCTCGTTTTGAAGCGTCGATTACTTACACAAGATAGAATGAGGCAATGGGATGTCGGTAACTCTATTGACTTAAACCTGCTTCGGTGTCCGTTGTGTAAGACTCAACCTGATTCTCATGATCACTTATTCTTTGAATGCTCCTTCGCTTCGCTCGTTTGGTATAAAGTGTTACGTTTGGCTGATATTGGGTTCTCCTCTTCTAGATGGAGTGATATTATGGGATGGCTTCTTCCTACTGCTAAACAAAACAATGTGACTATTATTGTTAGTCGCTTAATTGTAGCAGCTTCAACGTATTTTGTATGGCAGGAACGTAATCAAAGGATTCATGGTAGCGGTTTTAGAACCCCCGATCAAGTGGCGAAGATCATTTTTGATATGGTTCGTCTTAAACTAGCGTCAATCCCTTTCAAGAGAAAACCAAGAGTTGATCAAATGAGAAGAATTTGGAGGCTAACTAGTCTTCTAATGGATGGTGGCTGATGTTTTGTTCTCTCTTCCTAGTGGTCTTAGTATTTCTTGGTTTTGATTTTGATATGTCCTCTAGGAAGTTTTGATAGTCCTCTGTGGTTGTTATGTTTAGAATTGCGCTAAGCATATAGGTTCTCGTGTTTAGGTTTTATAAGGTGGCTCATTACCGCCTTCCATTGTATCCTAAACTCTTTCATTCATTTATATATTCACCGGGTAAAAACTCTTTACCCAAAAAAAAAAAAGGAGAAAAAGAATTAGAAAAATGACTAAAAAAGAAGTGTAATTCGACTGAGTATAGTACTTTCAATACGATGATATTGCCTAATTTATGCATATTTACTATTGCGATATCATCTATGTTCTTTATATCAATTTGAGAGAATCTCAATTCTCGTTTTGTTCTAAAAACTCACTTCCTTTATTGTGAGTTGTTGCAAATTGGGCTGTTTGAAGCCCACTAAACATTCATGTTGGGCTGGACAGGTACACACATAATAAATTACTTAATAAAAAAAATATATAAGGCAGATTAGACTCGACTGAAAAAATAAAAATTTAGGCATATTGCAATTTTATTGGCAAGATTATTTAAGTTTAGTTTTCTTTTATTCGAGCTTTTTACTTGGATCTCAAACAGGAGCTTGGCAGAAACAACAACAACAATAGTAGTTAATCTGGTTTGCATTCTTTTAATTTGATAATAATCATATATATAATTGTTGCTTTTGTGTTTTTCACTATGCTAGCTTGACTTATGTATAATTGTTTGATTGCTAGTAGTTTTATGGTGGATTATTTCGTATGTACATAGATTTCCTATTTGCAATGTTTTAATTTTTTTTATGAAAGACAATATATATCTAATAGATAAACTAGCAAGATGCTAAAAGTTACATGGACTCAAACAAAACCGACCAAACCACACTGATGATACCGACGTGTTGACATAACTGAGACCTCGCAGTGACACTAGAGCAAACACTCGGTAAAAAGTATGAGACGGGTTGAAAACCGAGACCTCGCACATGAAACATAACTGTCGGAATCTTAAAGCAAACAGTTCTGGTACACAATCTGATCGAGTGGTGTCAATGTGAATTAGACGATGCTTTAAATTGTTAGATGATTGTGGCTTGACATGACAACCTATGGTTGGCTAAAGTTGCTAGCTAATTAGACAATATGTTATTAATCAATGGACACCTCCTAGGTTAATTATATAGGTTTAGAGAACGTGACTGAAGTTAAAGTAAAGAAGAAACTGATCGATACTACAGCACTGTTAAGGCTTGACTTACCGCCAAGACTTTTGGTGTAGCAACATCGATGTATAATAAACATAGTAATAGTCGTAATGAATTGTTCTTATTTGGCCACTTAAAGTATATTAAATTTCAATATATTTTTTGCACTTGTTGAATCCTTGAATGTTTATATGTGGATTTACATGATTACAAAGTTTATCTACTACTCTTATGCATTAGGCTAATATATTTTGTGTGTGTGTGTGACTAATTTTGCAGCCAACAAGAATATCCGGAGATGGATAAGATTAGTAACCTTCCTCTATGCATAACAGAAACCATCTTATGTCTTTTGCCATATCAAGACGTAGTAAGGACAAGTACCCTCTCTAAGGAATGGAGGTATCACTGGACCAAAATTCCTAAAATTATGGTTATTGAGGAGGATTGCACACAAACCTTGAATCTACAGCAAAGGTGGATCAACAGCAGTAAACTTTTGTGTGGTGTAGGCCAAGCTCTGTTAATGCACGCTGGTCCAATACATGAGTTCACCCTTTCCCTTGTTACAAGGGCTACTGACTCGGAGATTGACCATATAATATCTCATTTGTCAAGGATAAAGACTCTCAAGAAATTAACAATTGATTTTGTTAACGGGGATGGCTGGGGGTATTTGTCATCACCCTTATCTCTTTTCTCGATGACTCAGTTAACAAACCTATATCTCAATGGTTGTGACCTTAGACATGTACCAAGATTCAGTCCTCCAAAATGTCGTCGAAAACGTCAGACATCATGGTTACCTAAAAAAAAGAAAAAACCAAATAAAAATTCCAGTGGACTTGGTAGCCTGACTAGCTTGTACTTGTATGTGCAAAACTCAAAGATATCTATGAAAACACTTCTACATCTACTATCTACTTGTCCATTGCTTAAGACCATGACTCTGGTAATTTCATAATAAAATAATATATCAAGTCTCGTGAGCATGTGCATGACACAACTTATTTGAATATTGTATGTTTCTGCAGAAAACTCACGAGTTCTACGATAGAGATGGTATTACCACTATTACTAACCTATTTGAGTCTTTAAAGGTGATTGAAAGTCTAAATATTTGGCGAGAGATCCTTGAGGTAATCTGATTCCCATTGTATATGATTGATTCAACTCACAGGAAAAAAAGGCTTTATACCAATCTTTTTTTCCCCCTATGGTTCAAGGGTATAGTTGTAGACACAAATCACGGAAGAATACCTCAACAGGTTCCAGTAACATTAGTCCACCTCAAAAGCTTGTGTATAGGAGACATACCGTTGGATGTGTATGGGTTACAAATAATTTCTCTTTTCATCAGAAGCTCCCCGAACCTGGAGAAACTTACGCTGATCGTAAATAGCCACATAGCCTATCTTTTATCCTTATTGTTTTTTATTTTTTTGCCAAGTACACTTAATGATACTTATTGTAGGTTATGGATGAATCCCGTGACGAAGAGGTTTCAATAGAAGCTTATTCAGATATTCGGCTGGAGCATATGAGGGAATTTGAGATTACTAACTTAAGCAGCACGAAGACTGAATTGAGTATTGTGAAGCTTATCTTGATGTGGTCACCTGTACTAAAGAAGTTAAGGATAAACATCGCAGAGTGGTATAAGGTTGACCAAATGCATATTCGAGAAACCCTCTTATCCGCCCTAAGTTCATCACCAGGGGTAGAATTCATTGTTGAAAATGAACCCTTTTAACACCTCTTAGCACTACAAATTTTGACAAGACATAAGACACATTCTTGTTTAAGTCACAAAACTTGCATATTGCGTGCCAAATATGAAGCTTTCGTGCAGATTGCGGGTGATATTAGTAGGCTAGTCTGTGAGATTGTGAATGATGTGATCTTAATATGCAGATGATGCTACTTATAAGTTATAATAAGGTTGCTACGTTTCTACTTAATAAGAGAAGTTTTTGATGGATCATTGATCATGTACTAATTAGAAGACCGAAGATGTTGATATCAAGATATACAAAACTAAATTATATTCGATGAAACTGAGAAAGACGTAGGGTACGAAAACTTATAAGCATGATCGACAATCTTCTTATTTGGCATTTGCCATCAAAACATCTCATATCTATCATAAAAGTTAAACCAAACCACTTTACCAATGCTAGCAGATCGTGTCATTATAAACCATTAGAGACCTTTATAATTCTTAACATTGAACACTAATCATCATATATTCATATTCATACTTAAAAACACAAACAGGTGCAACAATTGTCCATTATAGATTCTTCATACTTAAGGTTCTCCAAGTCAGTGCACCAACACGAGTCACAGAAGAGAAGACAACATATGTGGGACTGGCCAGCTGCGCAAACCATTCTGAATATGGAACACGTTGTGCATGGCTGAGAAGACAACCTATGTGTCACAATGCTGAGAAATAGGATAACATCCTGGATACCATAGTTCTTTGCGTCAAACCAATTGTGCATGGCTGTTTGCAATTTGTACAGGTGGCGATACGCACTAGCGCAGTAGCGCTTCACGTTGCTGCTTGTTAAGAAAATGTGTAACTTGATCATGCTTAATATCATAGTGACTATATCAGGCAAATATATTTAGTGCGTATCAAACATTTATCTAAACTTTTTAATCTTTCTACAGTAATTTTTTCGAAGAATTGGGCCAACAAGTGCAAGACAGCAGCCCACATTAAGGATGGCTGAAATTTTATATATTTTTAGGGTTTTAAAAAGATAGATTAGACTATTAGAGTCGACTGAAAAATTAAAAGTTTAGTTTTCTGTTTTTGGAATAGTTTCTTGGATTTCAAGCTAGAGTTTTGGGACAAACAGTAACTATAACAGTTGTTAATCTGGTTGACATTTATTTAACTCGATATTGATTACATATTTACTGTATGTGTTTTTCACCTGCATGTTACCTTAATTTGATTACTCGTTCAATTGAATTTCTAGCATATGCATCATGTTTGATTGCTAGTGGATTGTCTCAATGCATAGATTATCTGTTTGCAATCTTATAACTTGATCGTGGCTTGACATGACAACCTATGTTTGGATTAAGTTGCTAGTTAGTTAGATGATTATTATGTGTAAGTAATTAATCAATACACACTAATACTAATTGTAGGTTAAACGCAAAATTAAGTGATAGAAAGAAATAAAGGGTATTACTGCACCGGACATGCTTCAAGTCATAACATAGTGAAAATCGTTCTTTGATATCACTAATACTAATAAATCGGATACTCCGACACTAGTTTCTGTATAATAAGTGTGAGATTGTTTTCCATTAAAAGATATTCGCAACACGCTTTTATTTTATTCATATCAGTTAAATTTGCATGCTTTTGTTAGAGATAGTGTGAGCAAACTGACATAGATTTATAGTCCTAATGCATTGTTCTTATTTTGCCAGTTATATTGAATTTCAATATATTTTTTGCACTTGTTATATCCTTCAATGCTTACATGAGAATTTACATGATTACAAAGTTTATCTACTCTTATGCATTCGGCTAATTTTGTGTGTGTATGACTTATTTTGTAGCCAATCAACAAGTATTTCCGGAGATGGATAAGATTAGCAACCTTCCTCTATGCATAACAGAAACCATCTTATGTCTTTTGCCGTATCAAGACATAGTAAGGACAAGTACCCTCTCTAAGGAATGGAGGTATCAATGGACCAAAATTCCTAAAATTATGATTATTGCGGATACATGTCAACTTTTGTGTGGTGTAGGCCAAGCTCTATTATTGCACGAGGGTCCAATACACGAGTTCACCCTTTCCGTTGTTAAATATGAAGGCGGTATGAATTGGGAGATTGACCGTGTAATATCTCATTTGTCAAGTAAAAAGACTCTCAAGAAATTAACAATTGATTTTGTTTACGGGGCTAGCTGGGGGTATATGCCGTTACCCTTATCTCTTTTATCAATGACACAATTAACAGACCTATATCTCAATGGTTGTGACCTTAGATATGAACAAAGATTCAGTCGGCTAAATAAAACTTTCAGTGGACTTGGTAGCCTGACTAGCTTATATGTGCAAAATTCACAGATTTCTATAAAAACACTTCTAAATCTCCTATCTAAAAGTCCATTGCTTAAGACCGTAGAACTGGTAATTCCTTACTAAAATAGAATATCAGACCTCTTGAGCATGACACAGCTTGTCTGAATATTGTTAATTTTTGCAGAGAACTCACGATTTCTATGATAACGATGGTGTCACTTATACTAACCTATTTGAGTCTTTAAAGCTGATTGAAAGCCTACATATTTGGTGTGACATCATTTTGGTAATCTTATCCACAATGTATATATATGTTTGATTTCACTCGCATAATAGAAAACAAAGCTTTAAATTAGTGTTTTTTTTTTCTTTTTTCCTGTGCGTGGTTCAAGGTTCTGGGTCCGGCTCCATACAGATATCGCCATATAGTACCTCTAAAGGTTTCAATTGCATTAGTCCACCTAAAATACTTGTGTATAGAAGGTTTACACGATGTCCATTGTTTTGGAATACAAGTAATTTCTCTTTTGATCAGAAGCTCCCCGAACTTGGAGAAACTTAAGTTGAATGTAAATAACATGTTGCATCTCAAATTTTTTATTTATTATTCTAATAATGTCAAATACAATTTAACTTACAAAATATACACTTATTGTAGATCATGGACGATGAATGGGGAGGGGATAATTGGTCCCTATCACTTGAAGATTATGGGGATATTTGGCTGGAGCATCTCAGCGAATTAGAGATTACTTATCTAAACAGCGAGAAGACTGTTTTAGATATTGTGAAGATCATCTTGATGAGGTCACCTGTACTAAAGAAGTTAAGGATACACATCTCACAGTGGTATAAGGTTGACCAAATGCATATTTCAGAAACCCTCTTATCCTCCCCATGTGCATCACCAGGGGTAGAATTCATTGTTGAAAATGAACCCTTCTAACACCTCTTAGCACTACAGATTTTGCCCAGACAGCAAGAAAAATTCTTGTTTAAGTCACAAAACTTGCATATTTCGTGCCAAATGTGAAGCTTTCATGTAGATTGCGGAGATATTAGTAGGCTAGTTTGTGAGATTGTGAATGATGTGATCTTAATAAGAAGATGATACTACTTAAGTTTTTATAAATTAAGTTGCTACATTTCTTCTTAATCAGAGATATTTTTTATTGATTTATTAAAAAGTTTAGGGACGACAATGTTGTCCCTAAACGTTTGGTACGATGAATTCTGAGAAAGACGTGTGGTACGAGAATTAAGCATGAGACAATCTTTTTATTAGGCATTTGCCATTAAAACATGTCATCTATCATAAACCATTAGAGACCTTTATAATTCTTAACATTGAACACTAATCATCATATTCATACTTAAAAGCACAAACACGTGCAACAATTATATCCATTATAGTTTCTTCATACTTAAGGCCCCATGCCATAGCAAATTATGCCAATGCTGAGAAATTATAGGATAACATCCTGGATACCATAAGTTCTTTGGGTCCAACCGATTGTGCATGGCTGTTTGCAATTTTGTGCAGTCATTAATACACTTATAGATGGCGACACTACTGCAGTAGTACTTCATGTTGCTGCTTGTTAAGAAACTGTGTAACTTTGAGGGCTGAAAAAACGAACCTTGACGATGAAGAAATCATGCAAACATATCTAGTCCGTATCAAACATATTTCTAAACTTTCTAATCATTCCACATAAATTTTTTAGGAATAATCAGTTACTAATAATTGGGCCCACTAAACTTCCATGTTGGGCTGGGCACACACATTAAAGACGGGTGAAAATATATATTTATTTTTAGAGTTTAAAAAGATACATAAGGCAGATTAGATTATTAGAATCGACTGAAAAATTAAAGGGTTAGTTTTCTGTTTTTCGAGTTTTTTCTTGGATTTCAAGCTAGAGTTGTGGGACAAACAGTAACTACAACAGTTGTTAATCCGGTTTGCGTTTATATAAGTTGATATTGATTATATATATTTACAGTTTTTGTGTTTTTCACCAAGTTACCTTTACTTTATTATGCATTTAATTGAAGTTTTATATGCATAGATTTTCTATTTGCAATCTTTTAGCATATGTTTGGATCAAGTTACTAGTTACTTAGACTTATTATGTTTGCGTAATTAATCAGTGGACATGCACCTCCTAGGTTAATTATAGGTTAAACGTGTGAACTAAAGTAACGGAAATGTATAATAAGTGTATGACGCAATAGAGACATAGACAAAATGTGTGATTGTTTTCCGTTGCACGCTTTATTCGTATCAGTTAATTTTGCATGCTTATGTTATAGATTGTGTGGGCAAACTGATATAGATTTATACTCTTATGCATTAGGCATATTTTGTGTGTGGGACTAACTTCGCAGCCAGCAGGATCAATATCCTCAGATGGATAGGATTAGCAACCTTCCTCCAAGCATAATCGAAACCATCTTATGTCTTTTACCGTATCATGAGGTAGTAAGGACAAGTACCCTCTGTAAGGAATGGAGGTATCATTGGACCAAAATTACTAAAATTGTGGTTATTGAGGATACGCAAACATTGAAAAGGAGTTAAGTTTTGAGTAGGATAGGCCAAGCTCTGTTAATGCACGAGGGTCCAATACAGGAGGTCACCCTTTCTGTTGCTACATGTGGTTGGCGTTTTGCCACGGTGATCCACCGTATAATGTCTCATTTGTCAAGTAAAAAGACTGTCAAGAAGTTGTCAATCGACTTTGTTAGCGAGTCTGGTGAGAGGAAATATAAGTCGTTACCTACATCTCTCTTCTCAATGAGTCAGTTAACAGACCTATATCTCAATTCCTGTAACTTTACACATGAAACAAGATTCAACGGGTTAAAACGTAGGCGAAAATGTCAGGAATCGTGGGAACCTAAAAAAAACAAAAAACAAAATATAACTTCCAGTGGATTTGGTAGCCTGTGCCTGACTAGCCTGACTAGCTTATATGTGGAAAACTCAAAGATTTCTATAAAAACTCTTGTACTTCTCCTATCTACTTGTCCATTGCTTAAGACCGTGGAACTGGTAATTCCTTTACTAAAATAGAATATCAATCCTCTTGGAAATGGCACAACTTATCTGAGCATATTGTATGTTTGTGCAGAAAAGTTTCGAGTACTACAATATCGGTGGTGCCACTATTACTAACCTATTCGAGTCTTTAATGGTGATTGAAAGTCTAACGATATCGCGTGGGATCATTGAGGTTATCTTATCCACTTTAATTTGTATATTATTGATTCAATTAGGAGAAAAGAAACATTGCTTTACATTAATCTCTTCTTTTTTTCTACGGTTCAAGTTTTTCGGAAATCAGAGATGGATACCTGAGAAGGTTCCAATTGCATTAGTCCACCTGAAATACTTGTGTGTAGAAGATATATTCTTCAACTGGTATTCGGGGTTACGAGTGATTGCTCTTTTTGTCAGAAGCTCCCCGAACTTAGAGATACTTAAGTTGCAGGTTTATAACATAAATTTTTCTTGTTTCCTACTATTTATTTGTTATTCTTAAGTCAAATATACTTGAATATATAAATATTGACACTTATTGTAGATTGTAGACGACTGGTTTGGGGAGATGCCATACCCCCGTTTTCTAGAAAATTATGCAGATATTTGGCTCGAGCATCTGAGCGAATTAGAGATAACTTTTTTAAGCGACGTGAAGAGTGAATTGGACATTGTGAAGCTCATCTTGATGAGGTCACCTGTCCTAAAGAAGCTAAGGATATTCATCAGCGAAAAGTATAAGGATAGATCGTTGCAGATTTCAAAAACCCTCTTATCCTCCCCACGTGCATCACTGGTGGTAGAATTCATTATTGTTGAAAATGAACCTATTTAACGCCTCTTCAATACATCAATAGTTCACTACAAATGTCACCAAGACACCCTTTTATTGTTTATGTCGTTAAACTTGCAAATTCTGATTCCTTCACCTTTAATACATAGCTTTCATGCATATTGCGGTGAGATTATTTGGTTAATGTGTGAGATTGTGAACGATGCAACCTTAATATGCACATGATGCTACGTAAGTTATAACTAGCATGGTACTCGTGCTTTGCGGCGACGGGTACCTGTGTGATTATATTTTCTGGCAAGAATCTTTTTTGAAGTTTTTTTTTTTTGGTGCCACGGTTTTCAGTTGTATAAGCAGTTAAGATTGAATTAATGATAGGGTGTAGTTTTAAATGGTACTAACTAATACTACTATAACTTAAACGAACCAATAACCGATTAGTACTGATCACCGTCTAACCAAGCAAGATCAAATCAAGTAGTCAAGTTAAAACCAAACCAAAGTCATAAAACATAATATAGACGGGATCAGAATCATTATCTCTCTAAATAAATCTGATAAAATTTCCGAGTCTGATGATGAACTCCACAAATTACAAAAGTAACGAAATAAATTATCCGGTGCGTTAATTTGTTCATAACATACAATCTAATAATCTTTTCATTTTTTGACGTAACAATGTAATAATCTTTTTGATGATACTATTGGTAAACAAAGTAATCAATCAAACTTTTGGAATTAATTTTATCAACCAAATTGTTGCAATTAGTTCCATTCGGTTACTTAATTTTTTGGTCTGGAAGGAAGGTCGCATTTTGGGAGTGTTTTATATGGGAAATGTTCAGGTGTGTAATGCTTAATTTTAGGTTAGGAATAAGATATTCACCTTTTATATTGTATCCATAAAAGATTTTTTTTTTTTTTTTTAACTCTGGCAGTACAATCTTGTTTCACCTAAGATGCTGATACGTTTCAGGTACCGAGCCTGACAACAACAAGAAAAATACGGAGCAAGTGGATCATCTCTCTTGTTAGCCCTTATAATGTTGTTAGATCCAATGTTAGTTTTAAGTTATTATGTTTAAGACTTTAGTTTATATAATTATGTAAATTGTATGTTCTGTATTTGTGAATGGGTCGAAATTAAGACTGCTATGGGTCAGAAACATTGTAACCCAAACAGGCCCATAAGCAAATGACAGTTATGTAGAAAACGGTTATCTCCTAAACATCACAACGTTTGGAGAAAACCCTTAGTGCCGTTTCAGTACCTTTAAATTGTGAATTTCCAACCTGTGGAAATCACAACAATGTTTATTATCTACAAAGTCAATTATTAGTATTTTGCATTATTTACCCGATTTACAGTTATATTCCAAACACCCATTACGCAGTCCAAAACCAAAACATGAAACGTTTACTGAAGCACAAAAACATTGGCAAACAACCTGTGAATAATTGGTATCAGAGCGAAGGCTCTAATCCGTGGGATGCGCCAACGTTCAAGCATACTTCAGGATTCCAAAGTGGGTGTTACCTGTTAAGGGAAACACCCAAACGTATGTATCAGTGGAACACAAGGAAGAAGAAGACCAGATCACCGAAAGGGAAACAATTACTGGTACAAACAGTGATGGATAATGAAGCTTTTAACGCCAAAGATAAAACAGAGCATGTGAAAGAAAGAAAGAAGAAGCCCGTTGCAAAGAAGAAAGCGAAGAATTCAAAGTGTTACATTTGCAGAGAGAAAGGACACCCTTTTTGGGCGTGTGAAAGAAGGAAGAAATTGGCAGGCGTTGAATTACAACAGGAGGTGGATATTACGAATCAGATAATTGATCAAGAAAGAATGTACCCCGAAAAAGTGTACATATATGGTGATTACACAGTGCAAGGGACAGATAAAGATGGCTGAAATGATATATGGTACGTAAGTAAACATTACAAAGTTCATATGTGCCCTAGGAGAATCATGTTTGATGATGTCAATTATAAGTTTAAGTTAATAGGAAAAGATGAGCATGAGTGCAAATTCATATTTTCGTATGGAATTGGCACTACCACTATCAAAACGGAGTTGGGTGAATTAGTTGTGAGACAAATACAATACACTCCTGAAATTTCTCACAATATTCTTAGCCTAGAATTGTTAGAAAAGCAAGGGTTTTCTGTGAAAATTAAGGATACTAGATGCAGTATATATCATATGTATTATGATGAGGAAACAAGTTTGGAGATGCCATTTGATGATGAGAAAGAAAGAGTTGGGCCAAGAGATGTGGTGAAAGAACACAACCAGTATTTGCAGAAATATTTTGAAGCAATTGACCCAAGCGACGAGTGTTCATTAGTTAGAGGTATAGAGGATTTGGATTGGAATAAAGATGTGACACAAGACTACATAGATGACGAGTACCTCAGTTTCAATGGAACATTATACGCCTTCAAAGTCAATTCATTCTCAAGGTTTCTCTCATTCATGAACTTGTTGAAAAATGATAGTTTGTTATACAAAAATTGGGAAGTTTTCAACAAGAGATTTATAGATTTGTTAAAATGGTTTTACTTAGTGCATTTAAATTATAATGCACTCGATGAAATTCCACCCGTTGTCAAAGATGTTGAAGTGAACCTGCTGTGTTTGTTGAAAACTGTTGAAAGTTTGGGCGGCTATTTTCCCGTCACCATGGGTGATAAATGGGGAACCATAGCCCAGTTACAAGGCCTGGACATTGAAGATGGAGAAGCAATCAGAAATTGCTACAAGAAGTATGTGGATCTAGTTGTAGTCTACCATGAAACCGCTAGTGTGCCTTGGGGTGAAACGTCAAAAGATGTAGGAGAAGCAAGCAATGCTGGCTTGGCCATGGACCTGCAAGACCAGAAGGACAAGAGGGTGAAGGATGGAGCAATAGAGTCCAGACAAGACCATTTCTGTGTCAGGCTTGAAGACAATGATGAAGATCAAGATGATAGCAGTGAAGGAAGTAATGATTTCAATATCATTACTTGAAGTTACAGCAAGCAGGAATTCAAGAAGTTTGTTCTAAAACATTAGGTGGGAAATTGTTAGCCCTTATAATGTTGTTAGATCAAATGTTAGTTTTAAGTTATTATGTTTAAGACTTTAGTTTATATAATTATGTAAATTGTATGTTCTGTATTTGTGAATGGGTCGAAATTAAGACTTCTATGGGTCAGAGACATTGTAACCCAAACAGGCCCATAAGCAAATGACAGTTATGTAGAAAACGGTTATCTCCTAAACATCACAACGTTTGGAGAAAACCCTTAGTGCCGTTTCAGTACCTTTAAATTGTGAATTTCCAACCTGTGGAAATCACAACAACGTTTATTATCTACAAAGTCAATTATTAGTATCTTTGCATTATTTACCCGATTTACTGTTATATTCCAAACACCCATTACGCAGTCCGAAACCAAAACATGAAACGTTTACTGAAGCACAAAAACGTTGGCAAACAACCTGTGAATATCTCTGGTGTAAATGGTGGTGATGTAGATGTAGAGGAAGATTATTATGAAGATGAATACAGTGATTCAGAAGATGTTAGCATCCAAAGACCTGCTTTCTATGTTACTGGAGAACCTGATTTTGATTCCGGGCCTCCACAAGATGGACTCGAATATCTTAGGCGAGTCAGGTAAATGTTCTACCTTCATATTTCAAAATTACGAATACTTCTTACAGATGGGTCACTTTCGACCCATTTATTATTTATAACTGGGTTGATCTGAGTTACACTTTATCTCAAACGGGTCAATTCAAATAATATACACATAAAAATGAAACGGGTATTAGTTGCTAAAGTGTTAATTAATTGGCAGGTCAACCCATCCCATCCAATCTGACCCCATCTTCCCACCTCTTGTTATGGTTACAGATTCTCGTGTACTTTATATTAGTGTCACTAATTGTGGCTATGCCCTGAAAAAAGGGTAGTTTTTGGTAGTGAACAGAAAGATGATGGTTATTCTCACTTCCTAATGTCCTGTATTTGTTCATAGATGGGAGACATCGCATATACCAAAGGTGAAAGTTGCGAAGGTTGAAAAAAATGTATTGAACAAAGAACAAACTGTGTATATGCCCAACATCCCTGATATTGCAGCCTGTCCAGAGCATTTAATGCCATCGAAAGAGTGGGAAGATGTTTTTCTTGCTGACTTTTCGAAGCTAAGGGTGTGTTTGGCGACATATAACAGTAGCAGTAAGCAATAAGCACTAAGCAGTAAGCAGTAAGTAGTAAGCAGTAAGCAGTAAGTAGTAGTAGTAAGCAGCAAGTAGTAGTAGTAAGCAGCAAGCAGTAGTAAGCAGTAAGCAATTAGCAATAGTTGTTTGCTAAAAAATGTGTTTGGTAACGTAGCTGTAGCAGTAATTATAAAGTGTAAAATTACGAATAAGGGCATATACATATTAAAATAAGAAAGTAATTAAGGAAGTGAGAAATTAATTGAGGGTATATGAGTAAATTTAATCAAAACGCTTGAGCATTTGCTTGAAATGCTTCTTTAGCAAGCTTTCCAAATAGGAGCAGTTGCATAATTTTTAAACTCTAGTTGCTTCGTTGCCAAACAAGCTTTTCAACTAAATTGCTAACCGCTTGTCGCTTACCGCTCCAAAATGCTTCAAAACGCTTGTTGCCAAACACAACCTAAGGCTGGTAAGTTTGTCTTTGTACGGGTTTTTCAATTGATTGTACAGAAAATGCAAATCATCTACAAATGTGTTTAAAAATATATTGGTCGAAAGTCTTTCATTGATACCATATATATGATGCCCCAAAGACCAGTGCAGCATACTAAAGTTATCAGTGACGTAACAGATTCTAATAACGTGTAAATCAACTGACATTTTTAGTTTGAAGTTGTTAGTGACACACTGCTTGGAATGGGAGAAGACGATACTCATCCGAATTATATTTTATTCCCTCTGGGATATATGGCTAATCTGAAAAAGTTGACTAAAAAAATGTGTTTTAAAGTCCCGAAACGTTGATTATTTTAAGTCATAAATCTCCTTAATCATTTGATTAAAATAATTATAGTATTATTGAAATGTGTAATTTTTTTAGTCTATTTTGAGGCTGATTAGTTACGCAAATGAAAATATATTATCTCTGAGAAAGTATGTGCCGAGTGAACTGACCCACACATAAACTTTTCTCTTCCGACCCTGTCCCATTTCCGCCTCTAGTCACTTTTATTTTGAGCAACTTTGATTTTTCTTTTGATTCGCTTATTCTATAATTTCAGGCATTTTCTCAGAATGAAGTTTCTGCTTCTACAATGTCTGGAAGAATCGAATCAATCGCTCTTGCACACAACATTATCGAGAATGTGATTCAAGAAAATCTTGATTCATATCAGACAGATGATGGCATCTTGCAACCGATTATGGATATGGAACCTGTAGCCCGTGTCACAATGCTGAGGAAACGAATATCATCTTTGGAGACCCTAAGCTCTTTGGGGAGAACCGATTGTGCATGGCTGTTCGCTCTTTGTGCAGCCATTGATACTCCTTTAGATGCAGATACAAGTGCTTCTCTTCCTTGCTTGTTGAGAAAATGTGCTGCCTTGCGTGCTGAAAAAATGTGTCTTGATGATGAAGTTATCATGCTTAATATCTTAGCGACTATATCAGGCAAATATTTTGGTCAGTTGCAAAGCAATTAGTCGAAACACACAAGTTTTTTATCGACGGTTTACTGTGTAATGGGTACAGTTGAGTTTTGATCTGAGATTGGATTATTTTTATGATGATATTACCCAACTTGAGTATGCATACAATTCGATAAATTGTAGTTGGTTCCATGATTAGTTCACGAATGTATCATAAGAGTTCCATGGCTAAATAAAATAAATAAAATAAACAGTCACATGGCTAAATAATTATTTTATGTAAGTTTACACTGTGTTCTAGATTCTCGATTAACACTTATTAGAGTGCCACATAAGCTTAACTTGGTAACTCACTCTTAACTTTAACTCACTTTAACGCACCCTTAACTTGGTACGCGGTATGGTAACTCACCCTTAACTTGGTAAATCACTTTTAACTTGGGTCCCTTAACGCTGCGTTAGGGGCTTAACATGCCCACGTTAACACCCCCTTAACTCACACACACGGTGTGGTTAACACACCTTAACGCAGGCGCGTTAAAGGTTAACACACAACCCATGTTACCATACCCTTTGCTCTTCCAGAAAGAAAATAAATAAATTAAATTGAAACAAAAATAGTTGTGTTCTCGAGTATTACTTAAGGAGAAAAAGAATTAGAAAAATGACTAAAAAGAAGTGTAATCCGACTGAGTTACTTTCAATATGAGAGGTTATACATCGTTATGTTTTGTTTGTGAGATATTAAGGTTGCTTTTAGTTGAGGGAAAATACCCTCGTTTTTTATAAAATATTTTGTGGAAAACAAGAAAAATAGAGATCGCGTTCAAATCAATGTGTTTGCAAAACACAAACCCCCTATTTCATAACTTAACAAGAAAAATTACAAAACAAATTTTCGTTATTTTCCTTTGTAACCCTCATCTCTCCCTCCCTTTCTTCAAAATAGAAAATAGAAACATCAACTAAACGCGTTTTCTATATTTTCAAGTGTTTTGTGGAGATTAATTCTCCTTCCAAATTTTTACAAAACTAGAGAATTTGTTCTCCAGCTAAAAGCACCTTAAAAATCACTTCTTTTATTGCGAGTTGTTGCAATTTGGGCTGTTTGCAGCCCACTAAACATTCATGTTGGGCTGGACAGGTACACACATAATAAATGACTTAATGAAAAAAATATATAAGGCAGATTAGAGTCGACTGAAAAAATAAAGGTTTAGGCATATTGCAAAATTTTATTCGCAAGATTATTTTTAAGTTTAGTTTTCTGCTATTCGACAGGAGCTTGGCAGAAACAACAACAACAACAATAGTAGTTAATCTGGTTTGCATTCTTTAATTTGATAATAATCATATATATAATTGTTGCTTATGTGTTTTTCACTATGCTAGCTTGACTTATTATGCTTTGGATCAAATTTCCATGTGTTATTGTTTGATTGCCATTAGTTATATGGTGGATTATTTCGTATATACATAGATTTCCTATTTGCAATGTTTATTTATTTATTTTTTTTTGAACGGCAATATATGTTATGTAGATAAACTAGCAAGATGATAAAACTTACATGGACTCAAACAAAACCGACCGAACTACACCGATGATACCGACGTGTTGACACCAGGATAAAACAGGAAGATCATAAAGTTAATATCCGATATATTAAGATACCGCTCTAGCCTACCAAACACAGTGATATGATACTAAAGCAAACACTCGGTAGAAAGTATGAGACGGGTTGAAAACCGAGACCTCGCACATGAAACATAACTGTCGGAATCTTAAAGCAAACAGTTCTGGTACACAATCCGATCGAGTGGTGTCAATGTGAATTAGACGATATGATGTTTTAAATTGTTAGATGATTGTGGCTTGACATGACAACCTATGCTTGGCTTAAGTTGCTAGTTAATTAGACAATATGTTATTAATCAATGGACACCTCCTAGGTTAATTATATAGGTTTAGAGAACGTGACTGAAGTTAAAGTAAAGAAGAAACTGATCGATACTACAACACAGTTAAGTCTTGACTTACCACCAAGACTTTTGGTGTAGCAACATCGATGTATAATAAATATAGTGTGTGCAAAGTGATATAGATTAGTCCTAATGCATTGTTCTTATTTGGCCAGTTAAAGTACACTAAATTTCAGTATATTTTTTACACTTGTTATATACTTGAATGTTTATATGAGGATTTACATGATTATAAAGTTTATCTACTCTTATGCATTAGGCTAATTTTGTGTGTGTATTACTAATTTTGCAGCCGACAAGAATATCCGGAAATGGATAAGATTAGTAACCTTCCTCTATGCATAACCGAAACCATCTTATGTCTTTTGCCGTATCAAGACGTAGTGAGGACAAGTACCCTCTCTAAGGAATGGAGGTACCACTGGACCAAAATTCCTAAAATTATGGTTATTGAGGAGGATTGCACACAAACCTTGAATCAACAGCAAAGGTGGATCAACAGCAGTAAACTTTTGTATGGTGTACGCCAAGCTCTGTTAATGCACGCTGGTCCAATACAAGAGTTCACCCTTTCCCTTGTTACAAGGGCTACTGACTCGGAGATTGACCATATAATATCTCATTTGTCAAGGATTAAGACTCTCATGAAATTAACAATTGATTTTGTTAACAGGGATGGCTGGGGGTATTTGTCATCACCCTTATCTCTTTTCTCGATGACTCAGTTAACAAACCTATATCTCAATGGTTGTGACCTTAGACATGTACCAAGATTCAGTCGTCCAAAATGTCGTCGAAAACGTCAGACATCATGGTTACCTAAAAAAAAGAAAAAACCAAATAAAAATTCCAGTGGACTTGGTAGCCTGACTAGCTTGTATGTGCAAAACTCAGAGATATCTATGAAAACACTTCTACATCTACTATCTACTTGTCCATTGCTTAAGACCATGACTCTGGTAATTTCATACTAAAATAATATATCAAGCCTCGTGAGCATGTGCATGACACAACTTATCTGAATATGATATGTTTTTGCAGAAAACTCACGAGTTCTACGATAGAGATGGTATTACCACTATTACTAACCTATTTGAGTCTTTAAAGGTGATTGAAAGTCTAAATATTTGGCGAGAGATCCTTGAGGTAATCTGATTCCCATTGTATATTGATTGATTCAACTCACAGGAAAAAAAGGCTTTATACCAATCTTTTTTTCCCCCTATGGTTCAAGGGTATAGTTGTAGACACAAATCACGGAAGAATACCTCAACAGGTTCCAGTAACATTAGTCCACCTCAAAAGCTTGTGTATAGGAGACATACCGTTGGATGCGTATGGGTTACAAATAATTTCTCTTTTCATCAGAAGCTCCCCGAACCTGGAGAAACTTACACTGAACGTAAATAGCCACATAAGCCTATCTTTTATCCTTATTGTTTTTTATTTTTTTGCCAAGTACACTTAATGATACTTATTGTAGGTTATGGATGAATCCCGTGACGAAGAGGTTTCAATAGAAGCTTATTCAGATATTCGGCTGGAGCATATGAGGGAATTTGAGATTACTAACTTAAGCAGCACGAAGACTGAATTGAGTATTGTGAAGCTTATCTTGATGTGGTCACCTGTACTAAAGATGTTAAGGATAAACATCGCAGAGTGGTATAAGGTTGACCAAATGATGCATATTCGAGAAACCCTCTTATCCGCCCTAAGTTCATCACCAGGGGTAGAATTCATTGTTGAAAATGAACCCTTTTAACACCTCTTAGCACTACAAATTTTGACAAGACATAAGAAACATTCTTGTTTAAGTCACAAAACTTGCATATTGCGTGCCAAATATGAAGCTTTCGTGCAGATTGCGGGTGATATTAGTAGGCTAGTTTGTGAGATTGTGAATGATGTGATCTTAATATGCAGATGATGCTACTTATAAGTTATAATAAAGTTGCTAAGTTTCTACTTAATAAGAGAAGTTTTTGATGGATCATTGATCGTGTACTAATTAGAAGACCGAAGATGTTGATATCAAGATATACAAAACTAAATTATATTCGATGAAACTGAGAAAGACGTAGGGTACGAAAACTAAGCATGGTCGACAATCTTCTTATTTGGCATTTGCCATCAAAACATCTCATCTATCATAAAAGTTAAACCAAACCACTTTACCAATGCTAGCAGATCGTGTCATTATAAACCATTAGAGACCTTTATAATTCTTAACATTGAACACTAATCATCATATATTCATATTCATACTTAAAAACACAAACAGGTGCAACAATTGTCCATTATAGATTCTTCATACTTAAGGTTCTCCAAGTCAGTGCACCAACACGAGTCACAGAAGAGAAGACAACATATGTGGGACTGGCCAGCTGCGCAAACCATTCTGAATATGGAACCCGCTGTGCATGGCTGAGAAGACAACCTATGTGTCACAATGCTGAGAAATAGGATAACATCCTGGATACCATAAGTTCTTTGCGTCAAACCAATTGTGCATGGCTGTTTGCAATTTGTACAGGTGGCGATACGCACTAGCGCAGTAGCGCTTCACGTTGCTGCTTGTTAAGAAAATGTGTAACTTGATCATGCTTAATATCATAGTGACTATATCAGGCAAATATATTTAGTGCGTATCAAACATTTTTCTAAACTTTTTAATCTTTCTACAGTAATTTTTTCGAAGAATTGGGCCAACAAGGCAAGACAGCAGCCCACATTAAGGACGGCTGAAATTTTATATATTTTTAGGGTTTTAAAAAGATAGATTAGACTATTAGAGTCGACTGAAAAATTAAAAGTTTAGTTTTCTGTTTTTGGAATAGTTTCTTTGATTTCAAGCTAGAGTTTTGGGACAAACAGTAACTATAACAGTTGTTAATCTGGTTGGCATTTATTTAACTCGATATTGATTACATATTTACTGTATATGTGTTTTTCACCTGCATGTTACCTTAATTTTATTACTCGTTCAATTGAATTTTCATATGCATCATGTTTGATTGCTAGTGGATTGTCTCGATGCATAGATTATCTGTTTGCAATCTTATAACTTGATCGTGGCTTGACATGACAACCTATGTTTGGATTAAGTTGCTAGTTAGTTAGATGATTATTATGTGTATGTAATTAATCAATACACACTAATACTAATTGTAGGTAAAACGCAAAATTAAGTGATAGAAAGAAATAAAGGGTATTACTGCACCGGACATGCTTCAACTCATAACATAGTGAAAATCGTTCTTTGATATCACTAATACTAATAAACGGATACTCCGACACTAGTTTCTGTATAATAAGTGTGAGATTGTTTTCCATTAAAAAGATATTAGCAACACGCTTTTTATTTTATTCATATCAGTTAAATTTGCATGCTTTTGTTAGAGATAGTGTGAGCAAACTGACATAGATTTATAGTCCTAATGCATTGTTCTTATTTTGCCAGTTATATTGAATTTCAATATATTTTTTGCACTTGTTATATCCTTCAATGCTTACATGAGAATTTACATGATTACAAAGTTTATCTACTCTTATGCATTCGGCTAATTTTGTGTGTGTATGGCTTATTTTGTAGCCAATCAACAAGTATTTCCGGAGATGGATAAGATTAGCAACCTTCCTCTATGCATAACAGAAACCATCTTATGTCTTTTGCCGTATCAAGACATAGTAAGGACAAGTACCCTCTCTAAGGAATGGAGGTATCAATGGACCAAAATTCCTAAAATTATGATTATTGCGGATACATGTCAACTTTTGTGTGGTGTAGGCCAAGCTATATTATTGCACGAGGGTCCAATACACGAGTTCACCCTTTCCGTTGTTAAATATGAAGGCGGTATGAATTGGGAGATTGACCGTGTAATATCTCATTTGTCAACTAAAAAGACTCTCAAGAAATTAACAATTGATTTTGTTTACGGGGCTAGCTGGGGGTATATGCCGTTACCCTTATCTCTTTTATCAATGACACAATTAACAGACCTATATCTCAATGGTTGTGACCTTAGATATGAACAAAGATTCAGTCGGCTAAATAAAACTTTCAGTGGACTTGGTAGCCTGACTAGCTTATATGTGCAAAATTCACAAATTTCTATAAAAACACTTCTAAATCTCCTATCTAAAAGTCCATTGCTTAAGACTGTAGAACTGGTAATTCCTTACTAAAATAGAATATCAGACCTCTTGAGCATGACACAGCTTGTCTGAATATTGTTAATTTTTGCAGAGAACTCACGATTTCTATGATAACGATGGTGTCACTTATACTAACCTATTTGAGTCTTTAAAGCTGATTGAAAGCCTACATATTTGGTGTGACATCATTTTGGTAATCTTATGCTTATCCACAATGTATATGTTTGATTTCACTCGCATAATAGAAAACAAAGCTTTAAATTAGTGTTTTTTTTTTTCTTTTTTCCTGTCCGTGGTTCAAGGTTCTGGGTCCGGCTCCATACAGATATCGCCATATAGTACCTCTAAAGGTTTCAATTGCATTAGTCCACCTAAAATACTTGTGTATAGAAGGTTTACACGATGTCCATTGTTTTGGAATACAAGTAATTTCTCTTTTGATCAGAAGCTCCCCGAACTTGGAGAAACTTAAGTTGAATGTAAATAACATGTTGCATCTCAATTTTTTTATCTATTATTCTAATAATGTCAAATACAATTTAACTTACAAAATATACACTTATTGTAGATCATGGACGATGAATGGGGAGGGGATAATTGGTCCCTATCACTTGAAGATTATGCGGATATTTGGCTAGAGCATCTCAGCGAATTAGAGATTACTTATCTAAACAGCGAGAAGACTGTTTTAGATATTGTGAAGATCATCTTGATGAGGTCACCTGTACTAAAGAAGTTAAGGATACACATCTCACAGTGGTATAAGGTTGACCAAATGCATATTTCAGAAACCCTCTTATCCTCCCCATGTGCATCACCAGGGGTAGAATTCATTGTTGAAAATGAACCCTTCTAACACCTCTTAGCACTACAGATTTTGCCCAGACAGCAAGAAAAATTCTTGTTTAAGTCACAAAACTTGCATATTTCGTGCCAAATGTGAAGCTTTCATGTAGATTGCGGAGATATTAGTAGGCTAGTTTGTGAGATTGTGAATGATGTGATCTTAATAAGCAGATGATACTACTTAAGTTTTATATAATAAAGTTGCTACATTTCTTCTTAATAAGAGATATTTTTTTATTGATTTATTAAAAGGTTTAGGGACGACAATGTTGTCCCTAAACGTTTGGTACGATGAATTCTGAGAAAGACGTGTGGTACGAGAATTAAGCATGAGAGGTCAGGGGTTCGATCCTCACTCCCTATAAAAGACGGAGGTCCTTTCTACCTTTGGTAGAACTGGAAGCAGCCTCTCTAACTTAGGTAGAGGTAAGACTGTCTACATCTTAACCTCTCCCAAACACAGGAAACGGTATCACTACAACATTCGTCGCTTTCGCAGGCGAAATTTCAGGGCTTTCGCCGGGGACATGTCCCCTGCAATACCCTTCCCCGGGGACATGTCCCCGCCGAAAGTCCCCCGGCAATACCTTCTCGGGGATACTTTTGCCGGGGACTATTTACAACCTTTACCGGGGACATGTGGGTCCCGCAGCAAATTGTCACCGGTCAAACATGTCCGACGTGACACTTTGTTTTGCCGTGGACTGTCCCCGGGGAAAAGGGTAACTAAAGTTTATCTTTAACTCCTTCGCCGGGGACATGTCCTCGGGGAAAATGAAAAACTAATATTATCTATGACACTTTCGCCGGGGACATGTCCCCAGTGAAAGCCTTTGACCCACGCAAAATGGGTAATTTCCAGATTTTTTCCGGAATTTTTCCGGAAAAAATCTACAATGTAACAACCTGTTTTCAACCTATTTTATGCTACAATAACACAAAATCGCTAAACATAATATCATATATAAACAAATGGTCCAAATTCGCTACAACACAATCGATAACATAAAATTTGTTTCCAAAATCGCCAATGGTCCAAAACTATACATAAGCTACCTATACGCAAATGGTCCAAAACTATACGTATAATCCATTTAGCGGGAATCCTAACCATGTTATTCTCTACAAACATATCCTAACACATAAGGATCGAACTCGTGTTCGCCAGGTGGTTTTGTCAGTTGACTTCCGATATCTTCTGCTTCTTCGGGTTTGTCCAAAGCTTAAACTGCGTATTTTAAATAGTTTAGGGTTTTAGGTAATGAGAACTATCCAAGCATCGGGTATCAAAAAGACCCTTTAAACCATTAGGGTTGAATTGGTCATTTTAAGAATTAGGGAAGGAGGGTAGGATGGTGGATTTTGGGATCTAAACCAAGATCTTGCCGTGTTGGGGGTCCACCCTATTTCATGTGTAATAGCACTTTAACTAGGTTAATGAGATCATGTTGTTTATTTTGCTTGTGATACAAAAGATTTGATCATGTTTGCTTACGACTTTTTGAACAATGTGTCTAGGGTTGAGGGTTGGTGAAAACATGAGAATGGTGTTAGTGTGTCTAGTTAAAGTGCTATTACACCATTTCCCGACAACATTTCATTTTGTTTCTTACAATGATCTTCCAAAAAACTCACCAAATTCTCTATTATATTATCAAACAACAAAAATGAACTTAGCGGCGGTGACAAGTAGCTTCTCTGATGGTTTACGGCGAGGAGGTACACGGTTTCTTGGTCCAGTAGATACAGGAAACTGTACAGCCCATTTCTTGTTACGGTTTGTTATGGTTACCTGATGATGAGAGTTGAATCTTGAAGGGTAGAAAGGTGGTGCAAAATGGTTTAGCCCTGCTTTGAGAGTTCATAATTGTGTGTATGTTTTTAGTGTGTGTTTTTTGGTGAGAAACTCCATGTGTGTGTGAGAGAGAGGGGTCGGAGATTATAAGAAGATAGATGAAAGGGTTTGTAATGATAGTGATGGCGAGTGAAGTGGAGTTAATGAGGCACCCTCACAAACCCTTTCATATCTCTCGCCACCATTATATGTCTATCATTACACACCATTTCATACCTCTTCTTATCATCTCTGACCTCTCTCTCTCTCACACAAACTCATGGAGTTTCTCACAAAAAAACACACACTAAAAACACACAATAAAAACACTCTCAAACCAAGCTAAACCCTTTTGCACCACCTTTCTACCCTTCAAGATTCAACCCTCATCATCAGGTAACCATAACAAACCGTAACAATAAATGGGCTGTACACTTTCGTGTATCTTGTGGACCAAGAAACCGTGTACCTCCAGACTGACAGTAAACCATCGGAGAAGCCACATGTCACCGCCGCTAACTTCATTTTTGTTGTTTGATAATATAAGAGAGAATTTGGTGAGTTTTTTGGAACATCATTGTAAGAAACATAATGAAATGTTGTCGGGAAATGGTGTAATAGCACTTTAACTAGACACACTAACACCATTCTCATGTTTTCACCAACCCTCAACTCTAGACACATTGTTCAAAAAGTCTTAAGCAAACATGATCAAATCTTTTGTATCACAAACAGATGAAACAACATGATCTCATTAACATAGTTAAAGTGCTATTGCACATGAAAGGGGGTGGACCCCAACACCTTGCCAAGATCTTGGTTTAGGTCCCAAAATCCACCATCCTACTCTCCTACCCTAATTGTTAAAATGACCAATTCAACCCTAATGGTTTAAAGGGTCTTTTTGATACCCGATGTTTGGATAGTTCTCATTACCTAAAACCCTAAACTATTTAAAATACGCAACGACATATCTTACCTTTTGGTCTCGGCTGTGGTCGCGGTTTGCACTCCAGACTGACAGTAGACACTATATTCCTACAAGTATAAAAGCAAAGCACATATTAAAACTATATTCTTGAACGTTTTATGTTTCATTGATGCTTCACTTTTTTTTAATCATTTTAGGATATATATAGTTATACAACGAGGGTTAATCTTCAATGAGGGTTATCTATTTCTAATTTCTCGAAAAGTTATTACAAAGTAATATAGTTAATGCTATACATCTTCTAACAATAAACAACCATAACTTGGATTATTAACATCAAATAACACAAGTATAATTATTATACATTTATTTTTGGTGCAGATACCAGTGCTTCGCTTCGTTGCTTGTTGAGAAAATGTGCTACCTTGCGTGCTGAAAAAATGTGTCTTGATGATGAAGTTATCATGCTTAATATCTTAGCGACTATATCAGGCAAATATTTTGGTCAGTTGCAAAGCAATTAGTCGAAACACACAAGTTTTTTATCGACTGTTTATTGTGTACAGTTGAGTTTTGATCTGAGACCGGATTATTTTTATGATATATTACCCAACTTGAGTAAGCATACAATTCGATAAATTCTAGTTAGTTCCATGGTTAGTTCACGAATCTATCATAAGAGTTCCAAGGTTTAACTAACTTGCTTTTAGTTTAGTCGCAAAATCTATGAATCGCCCGCCGAAAAAACTTTAGTTCATGTCTAGGATATACAAAACACAGAGTATTTCTGCAATAAACAGTCACATGGTTAAATAATTGTTTTATGTATTTATGCTAATAAAATAAAATAAACAGTCATATGGCTAAATAATTGTTTTATGTTAGTTTACACTGTGTTCTCGATTTTCGATTAACACTTACAGAAAGAAAATAAATTAAATTGAAACAAAAATAGTTGTGTTCTTAAGTATCATCTAAGGAGAAAAATAATTAGAAAAATGACTAAAAAAGAAGTGTAATTCGAGTGAGTATAGTACTTTCAATACGATGATATTGCCTAATTTATGCATATTTACTATTGCGATATCATCTATGTTCTTATATCAATTTGAGAAAATCTCAATTCTCGTTTTGTTCTAAAAACTCACTTCCTTTATTGTGAGTTGTTGCAAATTGGGCTGTTTGAAGCCCACTAAACATTCATGTTGGGCTGGACAGGTACACACATAATAAATTACTTAATAAAAAAAATATATAAGGCAGATTAGGCTCGACTGAAAAAATAAAATTTTAGGCATATTGCAATTTTATTGGCAAGATTATTTAAGTTTAGTTTTCTTTTATTCGAGCTTTTTACTTGGATCTCAAACAGGAGCTTGGCAGAAACAACAACAACAACAATAGTTGTTAATCTGGTTTGCATTCTTTTAATTTGATAATAATCATATACTTAATTGTTGCTTTTGTGTTTTTCACTATGCTAGCTTGACTTATGTATAATTGTTTGATTGCTAGTAGTTTTATGGTGGATTATTTCGTATGTACATAGATTTCCTACACTACTACACAAACAGGTTTTTCCCACGGCAAAATCAGTGGGAAATCCTGTGGGAAAGGGCCTTTTTCCACGGATTTCACACGGAATTTTTTCGTGTGTAAAAACCCCGTGGGTAAATATTTTCCCACAGATTTTCCCACGGGACGTTGACTATTTCCCACAAATATCATTGTGGATAATCCGTGGGTTTAATTTCTCACAGATTTCTCACGAAATTTCCCACGATGTTGTGGATAGCCACCAATATTTGTTGTGGAAAAGTTGTGGGAAAGTACCGACATATTTCCCTCGACTAAAACAAAAACAACATTTTGTGGGAAATATGTGGCTAGTGACTCACAGATTTCCCACAGACCAGTTAAATAGTTATTTTATCAAATTGAGAACGTGTGAAATCCGTGAGTAATGTATCTAAAATTTGCCACATAATTTCAGTCGTGGCTAATATGTGTGAAATGTGCCACTAGTTTCCCACGGACGTCTAATAAACACGAATAGTGTGAATATTGTCGTAAATCTGTGGGAAATTTGTGACGGATTTCACACGAAAATTTGGTCAACAATTCAATGTTGTGGGAAATCCGTGGGAAATTTACGACATATTTCCCACCGAAATTTGGTCAACAATTTGGTGTGTACTTTGTTGGTATTCCGTGTGAAATTTCACACAGTTTTGTTTCTGTGGGAAAACATCCGTGGGTAAAAGCAGTTTGTGTAGTAGTGCTATTTGCAATGTTTTAATTTTTTTTATGAAAGACAATATATATCTAATAGATACACTAGCAAGATGCTAAAAGTTACATGGACTCAAACAAAACCGACCAAACTACACCGATGATACTGACGTGTTGACACTAGGATAAAACAGGAAGATCATAAATTTAATATCCGATATATTAAGATACAGCTCTAGCCTACCAAACACAGTGACACTAGAGCAAACACTCGGTAGAAAGTATGAGACGGTTGAAAACCGAGACCTCGCACATGAAACATAACTGTCGGAATCTTAAAGCAAACATGTTCTGGTACACAATCTGATCGAGTGGTGTCAATGTGAATTAGACGATGTTTTATATTGTTAGATGATCATGGCTTGACATGACAACCTATGCTTGGCTAAAGTTGCTAGCTAATTAGACAATATGTTATTAATCAATGGACACCTCCTAGGTTAATTATATAGGTTTAGAGAACGTGACTGAAGTTAAAGTAAAGAAGAAACTGATACTACAGCACTGTTAAGGCTTGACTTACCGCCAAGACTTTTGGTGTAGCAACATCGATGTATAATAAACATAGTAATAGTCGTAATGAATTGTTCTTATTTGGCCACTTAAAGTATATTAAATTTCAATATATTTTTTGCACTTGTTGAATCCTTGAATGTTTATATGTGGATTTACATGATTACAAAGTTTATCTACTCTTATGCATTAGGCTAATATATTTTGTGTGTGTGTGTGTGTGACTAATTTTGCAGCCAACAAGAATATCCGGAGATGGATAAGATTAGTAACCTTCCTCTATGCATAACAGAAACCATCTTATGTCTTTTGCCATATCAAGACGTAGTAAGGACAAGTACCCTCTCTAAGGAATGGAGGTATCACTGGACCAAAATTCCTAAAATTATGGTTATTGAGGAGGATTGCACACAAACCTTGAATCTACAGCAAAGGTGGATCAACAGCAGTAAACTTTTGTGTGGTGTAGGCCAAGCTCTGTTAATGCACGCTGGTCCAATACATGAGTTCACCCTTTCCCTTGTTACAAGGGCTACTGACTCGGAGATTGACCATATAATATCTCATTTGTCAAGGATAAAGACTCTCAAGAAATTAACAATTGATTTTGTTAACGGGGATGGCTGGGGGTATTTGTCATCACCCTTATCTCTTTTCTCGATGACTCAGTTAACAAACCTATATCTCAATGGTTGTGACCTTAGACATGTACCAAGATTCAGTCCTCCAAAATGTCGTCGAAAACGTCAGACATCATGGTTACCTAAAAAAAAGAAAAAACCAAATAAAAATTCCAGTGGACTTGGTAGCCTGACTAGCTTGTATGTGCAAAACTCAAAGATATCTATGAAAACACTTCTACATCTACTATCTACTTGTCCATTGCTTAAGACCATGACTCTGGTAATTTCATAATAAAATAATATATCAAGTCTCGTGAGCATGTGCATGACACAACTTATTTGAATATTGTATGTTTCTGCAGAAAACTCACGAGTTCTACGATAGAGATGGTATTACCACTATTACTAACCTATTTGAGTCTTTAAAGGTGATTGAAAGTCTAAATATTTGGCGAGAGATCCTTGAGGTAATCTGATTCCCATTGTATATGATTGATTCAACTCACAGGAAAAAAAGGCTTTATACCAATCTTTTTTTCCCCCTATGGTTCAAGGGTATAGTTGTAGACACAAATCACGGAAGAATACCTCAACAAGTTCCAGTAACATTAGTCCACCTCAAAAGCTTGTGTATAGGAGACATACCGTTGGATGTGTATGGGTTACAAATAATTTCTCTTTTCATCAGAAGCTCCCCGAACCTGGAGAAACTTACGCTGATCGTAAATAGCCTATCTTTTATCCTTATTGTTTTTTATTTTTTTGCCAAGTACACTTAATGATACTTATTGTAGGTTATGGATGAATCCCGTGACGAAGAGGTTTCAATAGAAGCTTATTCAGATATTCGGCTGGAGCATATGAGGGAATTTGAGATTACTAACTTAAGCAGCACGAAGACTGAATTGAGTATTGTGAAGCTTATCTTGATGTGGTCACCTGTACTAAAGAAGTTAAGGATAAACATCGCAGAGTGGTATAAGGTTGACCAAATGCATATTCGAGAAACCCTCTTATCCGCCCTAAGTTCATCACCAGGGGTAGAATTCATTGTTGAAAATGAACCCTTTTAACACCTCTTAGCACTACAAATTTTGACAAGACATAAGACACATTCTTGTTTAAGTCACAAAACTTGCATATTGCGTGCCAAATATGAAGCTTTCGTGCAGATTGCGGGTGATATTAGTAGGCTAGTCTGTGAGATTGTGAATGATGTGATCTTAATATGCAGATGATGCTACTTATAAGTTATAATAAGGTTGCTACGTTTCTACTTAATAAGAGAAGTTTTTGATGGATCATTGATCATGTACTAATTAGAAGACCGAAGATGTTGATATCAAGATATACAAAACTAAATTATATTCGATGAAACTGAGAAAGACGTAGGGTACGAAAACTTATAAGCATGATCGACAATCTTCTTATTTGGCATTTGCCATCAAAACATCTCATATCTATCATAAAAGTTAAACCAAACCACTTTACCAATGCTAGCAGATCGTGTCATTATAAACCATTAGCGACCTTTATAATTCTTAACATTGAACACTAATCATCATATATTCATATTCATACTTAAAAACACAAACAGGTGCAACAATTGTCCATTATAGATTCTTCATACTTAAGGTTCTCCAAGTCAGTGCACCAACACGAGTCACAGAAGAGAAGACAACATATGTGGGACTGGCCAGCTGCGCAAACCATTCTGAATATGGAACACGTTGTGCATGGCTGAGAAGACAACCTATGTGTCACAATGCTGAGAAATAGGATAACATCCTGGATACCATAAGTTCTTTGCGTCAAACCAATTGTGCATGGCTGTTTGCAATTTGTACAGGTGGCGATACGCACTAGCGCAGTAGCGCTTCACGTTGCTGCTTGTTAAGAAAATGTGTAACTTGATCATGCTTAATATCATAGTGACTATATCAGGCAAATATATTTAGTGCGTATCAAACATTTATCTAAACTTTTTAATCTTTCTACAGTAATTTTTTCGAAGAATTGGGCCAACAAGTGAAGACAGCAGCCCACATTAAGGATGGCTGAAATTTTATTTATTTTTTAGGGTTTTAAAAAGATAGATTAGACTATTAGAGTCGACTGAAAAATTAAAAGTTTAGTTTTCTGTTTTTGGAATATTTTCTTGGATTTCAAGCTCGAGTTTTGGGACAAACAGTAACTATAACAATTGTTAATCTGGTTGACATTTATTTAACTCGATATTGATTACATATTTACTGTATGTGTTTTTCACCTGCATGTTACCTTAATTTGATTATTCGTTCAATTGAATTTTCTAGCATATGCATCATGTTTGATTGCTAGTGGATTGTCTCAATGCATAGATTATCTGTTTGCAATCTTATAACTTGATCGTGGCTTGACATGACAACCTATGTTTGGATTAAGTTGCTAGTTAGTTAGATGATTATTATGTGTACATAATTAATCAATACACACTATACTAATTGTAGGTTAAACGCAAAATTAAGTGATAGAAAGAAATAAAGGGTATTACTGCACCGGACATGCTTCAAGTCATAACATAGTGAAAATCGTTCTTTGATATCACTAATACTAATAAACGGATACTCCGACACTAGTTTCTGTATAATAAGTGTGAGATTGTTTTCCATTAAAAGGATATTCGCAACACGCTTTTAATTTTATTCATATCAGTTAAATTTGCATGCTTTTGTTAGAGATAGTGTGAGCAAACTGACATAGATTAATTTATAGTCCTAATGCATTGTTCTTATTTTTCCAGTTATATTAAATTTCAATATATTTTTTGCGCTTGTTATATCCTTCAATGCTTATATGAGAATTTACATGATTACAAAGTTTATCTACTCTTATGCATTCGGCAAATTTTGTGTGTGTATGACTTATTTTGCAGCCAAACAACAAGTATTTCCGGAGATGGATAAGATTAGCAACCTTCCTCTATGCATAACAGAAACCATCTTATGTCTTTTGCCGTATCAAGACATAGTAAGGACAAGTACCCTCTCTAAGGAATGGAGGTATCAATGGACCAAAATTCCTAAAATTATGATTATTGCGGATACATGTCAACTTTTGTGTGGTGTAGGCCAAGCTCTATTATTGCACGAGGGTCCAATACACGAGTTCACCCTTGCCGTTGTTAAATATGAAGGCGGTATGAATTGGGAGATTGACCGTGTAATATCTCATTTGTCAAGTAAAAAGACTCTCAAGAAATTAACAATTGATTTTGTATACGGGGCTAGCTGGGGGTATATGCCGTTACCCTTATCTCTTTTATCAATGACACAATTAACAGACCTATATCTCAATGGTTGTGACCTTAGATATGAACAAAGATTCAGCCGGCTAAATAAAACTTTCAGTGGACTTGGTAGCCTGACTAGCTTATATGTGCAAAATTCACAGATTTCTATAAAAACACTTCTAAATCTCCTATCTAAAAGTCCATTGCTTAAGACCGTAGAACTGGTAATTCCTTACTAAAATAGAATATCAGACCTCTTGAGCATGACACAGCTTGTCTGAATATTGTTAATTTTTGCAGAGAACTCACGATTTCTATGATAACGATGGTGTCACTTATACTAACCTATTTGAGTCTTTAAAGCTGATTGAAAGCCTACATATTTGGTGTGACATCATTTTGGTAATCTTATGCTTATCCACAATGTATATGTTTGATTTCACTCGCATAATAGAAAACAAAGCTTTAAATTAGTGTTTTTTTTTTTCTTTTTTCCTGTGCGTGGTTCAAGGTTCTGGGTCCGGCTCCATACAGATATCGCCATATAGTACCTCTAAAGGTTTCAATTGCATTAGTCCACTTAAAATACTTGTGTATAGAAGGTTTACACGATGTCCATTGTTTTGGAATACAAGTAATTTCTCTTTTGATCAGAAGCTCCCCGAACTTGGAGAAACTTAAGTTGAATGTAAATAACATGTTGCATCTCAAATTTTTTATTTATTATTTTAATAATGTCAAATACAATTTAACTTACAAAATATACACTTATTGTAGATCATGGACGATGAATGGGGAGGGGATAATTGGTCCCTATCACTTGAAGATTATGCGGATATTTGGCTGAAGCATCTCAGCGAATTAGAGATTACTTATCTAAACAGCGAGAAGACTGTTTTAGATATTGTGAAGATCATCTTGATGAGGTCACCTGTACTAAAGAAGTTAAGGATACACATCTCACAGTGGTATAAGGTTGACCAAATGCATATTTCAGAAATCCTCTTATCCTCCCCATGTGCATCACCAGGGGTAGAATTCATTGTTGAAAACGAACCCTTCTAACACCTCTTAGCACTACAGATTTTGCCCAGACAGCAAGAAAAATTCTTGTTTAAGTCACAAAACTTGCATATTTCGTGCCAAATGTGAAGCTTTCATGTAGATTGCGGAGATATTAGTAGGCTAGTTTGTGAGATTGTGAATGATGTGATCTTAATAAGCAGATGATACTACTTAAGTTTTAATAAAGTTGCTACATTTCTTCTTAATAAGAGATATTTTTTATTGATTTATTAAAAAGTTTAGGGACGACAATGTTGTCCCTAAACGTTTGGTACGATGAATTCTGAGAAAGACGTGTGGTACGAGAATTAAGCATGAGAGGTCAGGGTTCGATCCTCACTCCCTACAAAAGGCCGGAGGCCCTTTCTACCTTTGGTAGAACTAGAAGCAACCTCTATAACTTAGGTAGAGGTAAGGCTGTCTACATCTTAACCTCCTCCAAATACCGGAAACGGTATTTGGTACCCATAACCCGTGGAAGACGGCATTGGGAGTTACTTTTACTTTTTTTACAATCTTTTTATTAGGCATTTGCCATTAAAACATGTCATCTATCATAAACCATTAGAGACCTTTATAATTCTTAACATTGAACACTAATCATCATATTCATACTTAGAAACACAAACACGTGCAACAATTATATCCATTATAGTTTCTTCATACTTAAGGCTCCATGCCATAGCAAATTTTGCCATTGCTGAGAAATAGGATAACATCCTGGATACCATAAGTTCTTTGGGTCCAACCGATTGTGCATGGCTGTTTGCAATTTGTGCAGCCATTAATACACTTATAGATGGCGACACTACTGCAGTAGTACTTCATGTTGCTGCTTCTTAAGAAATTGTGTAACTTTGAGGGCTGAAAAAACGAACCTTGACGATGAAGAAATCATGCAAACATATCTAGTCCGTATCAAACATATTTCTAAACTTTCTAATCATTCCACATAAATTTTTTAGGAATAATCAGTTACTAATAATTGGGCCCACTAAACTTCCATGTTGGGCTGGGCAAACACATTAAAGACGGGTGAAAATATATATTTATTTTTAGGGTTTAAAAAGATATATAAGGCAGATTAGACTATTAGAATCGACTGAAAAATTAAAGGGTTAGTTTTCTGTTTTTCGAGTTTTTTCTTGGATTTCAAGCTAGAGTTGTGGGACAAACAGTAATTACAACAGTTGTTAATCCGGTTTTATATAAGTTGATACTGATTATATATTTACAGTTTTTGTGTTTTTCACCAAGTTACCTTTACTTTATTATGCATTTAATTGAAGTTTTATATGCATAGATTTTCTGTTTGCAATCTTTTAACAAATGTTTGGATCAAGTTACTAGTTACTTAGACTTATTATGTTTGCGTAATTAATCAGTGGACATGCACCTCCTAGGTTAATTACAGGTTAAACGTGTGAACTAAAGTAACGGAAATGTATAATAAGTGTATGACACAATTGAGACATAGAGACAAAGTGTGTGATTGTTTTCCGTTGCACGCTTTATTCGTATCAGTTAATTTTGCATGCTTATGTTATAGATTATGTGTGCAAACTGATATAGATTTATACTCTTATGTATTAGGCTTATTTTGTGTGTGTGACTAACTTTGCAGCCAGCAGGATCAATATCCTCAGATGGATAGGATTAGCAACCTTCCTCTAAGCATAATCGAAACCATCTTATGTCGTTTACCGTATCATGATGTAGTAAGGACAAGTACCCTCTCTAAGGAATGGAGGTATCATTAGACCAAAATCACTAAAATTGTGGTTATTGAGGATACCCTAACCTTGAAAAGGAGTGAATGTTTGCGTGGTGTAGGCCAAGCTCTTTTAATGCACCAGGGTCCAATACACGAGTTCACCCTTTCCGTTACAAATGACTGGGGTATTGACAGCGAGATTGATTGTATAATCTCTCATTTGTCATGGAAAAAGACCGTCAAGAAATTAACAATTCATTTTGTTCAAGGGTATGGTTGGGGGTTTTATAGGTTGTTACCTATATCTCTCTTTTCAATGAGTCAGTTGACATACCTATATCTCAATCATTGTCGCCTTACCCATGAACCAACAATCACTCAGCTAAAACGTCGACGAAAATGTAAGGCATCACGGTTACCAAGAAAAAAGGAAAAACTAACTACTACTTCAACTGGACTTGGTAGCCTGACTTGCTTATATGTGCGCAACTCAAGGATTTCTATAAAAACACTTATAGATCTCATATCTAATTGTCCATTGCTTAAGACCGTGGAACTGGTAATTCCTTTACTAAAATAGAATATCAATCCTCTTGGGAATGGCACAGCTTATCTGAATATATTGTATGTTTGTGCAGAAAAGTTATGAGTACTACGATAGCGGTGGTGCCACTATTACTAACCTATTCGAGTCTTTAATGGTGATTGAAAGTCTAACTATTTCGCGTATGATCATTGAGGTTATCTTATCTACTTTGTATATTATTGATTCAATTAGGAGAAAAGAAATGCTTTATATTAATCTCTTTTTTTTCTGGTTCAAGTTTTTCGCTCTAAACGGAAATCAGGGAAGGATACATGAGAAGGTTCCAGTTGCATTACTCCACCTCAAATACTTGTGTATAGAAGATTTACACTTTGTCCAATATTTTGGAATGCAAGTAATATCTTTTTTGATGAGAAGCTCCCCGAACTTGGAGAAACTTAAGTTGAATGTAAATAAAATAATTTTATCTTGCATCTCGAAATTTTATTTATTATTCTAATAATGTCAAATACACTTTAACTAACAAAAAAATACACTTATTGTAGATCACAGACGACGATTGGCGAGGGAACGAGTTGTCATGGTCCCTTTCACTTGAATATTATGCGGATATTTGGATGGAGCATCTGAGTGAATTAGAGATTACTTATTTAAGCAACGCGAAGACTGAATTAGATGTTGTGAAGATCATCTTGATGAGGTCACCTGTACTAAAGAATTTAAGGATACACATCGGAGAGAGTTATAAGGTTGACGAGATGCATATTTCAGAAACCCTCTTATCCGCCCCACATGCATCACCAGTGGTAGAATTCATTGTTGAAAATGAACCTTTTTAACACCTCTTATCTTTGTCCAGACAGTAAGTTACATTCTTGTTTAAGTCACAAAACTTGCATATTTTGTGTCAGATATAAAGCTTTCGTGCAGATTGCGGTGATATTGTAGGCTAGTTTGTGAGATTGTGTGATTAACATGCAGATGATGCTTCTTATGTTATAATAAAGTTGCATTCTACGTTTCTTCTCAATAGGAGATGTTTTTGATGGATCATCGATTTTGTACTAAGAAGACCGAAGATGTTGGTATAAAGATATACAAAACTAAATTATTTCGATGAAAACTGAGAAAGACGTGTGGTACGAAAACTAAATCACTTTATTCATCAATGCTAGCAGATCGTGTCATTATAAACCATTAGAGACCTTTATAATTCTTAACATTGAATACTAATCATCATATCATACTTAAAAACACAAACACGTGCACTTAAAAACACAAACACGTGCAAGAATTATCCGTTATAGATTCTTCATATTTAAGGCCCCAAGTCATAGCAAATTATGGTCTAAAGTTCTCCAAGTCGATCAGTGCACCAACTAGAGATGGCCATTTCCCGGTTTTTTCAAAAACCGGTTCCACTTCCTGGTCAAAGTCAACGAACCGGTTCGTTTTTATCGGATTTGGGGTCAAAAAACGGGGACCGGTAGAACCGGTTCCGGATCGTTTCTAAACCCGGTTCTTACAAAAAACCGGTCGAACCGGTTCCAAAAAACCGGTCGTAAATCTTAACAGTGGGCATAAATGAGGCTCGATTCCGGGTTTTGTTTTTTCGTTCGCATTTTCTACACAATATTGATTTATGACCATGCACCTTGTATCATTATTTACCTATATTGATTTATGACCATGAAATCAATGGTTGTCGTCTGTGATCTCTGCCATAAACAACAACCTTGTATCTACTGTTCTTTCAGACTCAGCCTTCCTTTGTTTCGATTGCGATTCACATGTTCACTCCGCCAACTTCCTCGTTGCTCGTCATATCTGCCTTCCTCTTTGCTCTCTTTGCAAATCCTATCATGATTCTAGATCTTGCAATGGAGAAGAAGATGACGATGCATTAATGTCCTCATCATCTTCTGCTGATTGTATCTCGAGTACCGATGAATGCACTCCTAAGACCAAAACAGCATCGTCCTCTAATGTTTCTTCAAACCGTTTTACAAACCTGCTCAGTGCCTCGTTTTTACTCCAAATGGCTAGAAACCGGTTTTTCCAAACCTGTTTACAAACACCAACATGAGTCACAGACCATTCCGAATATGGAACCCGTATCTTGTGTTACAATGCTGAGAAATAGGATAACATCCTGGATACGATAAGTTCTTTGGGTCAAACCGATTGTGCATGGCTGTTTGCAGTTTGTACAGCCGTTGATACACTTATAGATGGCAACACTAGTGCAGTAGCGCTTCACGTTGCTGC